>QGQB01000284.1:0-145479 GCA_003385265.1 Neonectria hederae
GGGGGGGGGTAGAGAATGGGAGGGCCATACCAATGGTGGGAATGGTGGTGACAATCTCACCAAGCTTGAGCTTGTACAGGATGGTGGTTTTACCGGCGGCATCAAGTCCGACCATCAGAATTCGCATCTCCTTCTTCCCCCATAGTCGATCAAACAGCTTCGAGAAAGTGAGACCCATGATTGCGGTGGGAGGCTTCACGGCCTAAGTGCAAGTGATGAGAGGGAGGGACCTAAAGATGGCGAGCGTCAAAAGGTCAGCGATGATGAAGGATGAATGGCAAGGCCAAAGAGGATGGGGGAGGCAAAGACGGTGGGACGATGGTGTTTGGGGGTGTGGACGAAGGAGGAGAGGGGGGCTGAGATGCCTGAGACGGCTGAGAAAGGGAGGCGACGGGGGTCGGAGGGAGGATGTAGTTTGGAGGCGGGTGATGATGATTGCTGGAGGAGGCGGGATGCTTTATGGGCCTGTCGCAAAAGGACACCTGGATGATGGACAAGGCAGCGCACATTTCCATCCTAGGACGGGTCATGAGCTACCGAGGCCCTAGAGCAGAGCAGGCTGCAGCATTCGCGGCGGTCGAGTGACTGACTGACTGGGCGATGGGCGGCCATCATAGGGGAGGAAGAGGCCACGGGGAATCGCCACAGAAGAACCATGGCGGGACAACAGACCAAGACGATGGCGGCGGGCAACATGAGGCCATCGCCGGAGTCATCAGATAGTCGTCGTCGGGACAAACGGGATGCGGGCTCGATAGAGGGACGGGCAAGCAGAGAGCAGGACAACTTACTTGGAGATCGTGGGGCAGTCCTTTGGGTGGTGTGCAAAGGGACAAGGACGGCGTCGTGTGGTTTAACTTGTCGGTGTAGAGGTGGACGTGGACGAAGGACACGCTCGACTTGCGGGAGGCGGAGGGGTGAGAAATGGGGACTTGGGGCCTTGGGGCTGGGCTGCTGAATTAATTTTGGGGCCTGGCGTCGTTTTGGGGGGGCAGAGCCACACAGTGGACGGTAACTGGGTCTCCCTTCTAGCGCACGGGGCACCTTCAGTGAACTTGTCCAGTGGGAACACCGTGAAGTGTGCCCGGTAACGCAACTTACCACATTACAGTGCAGGGCACACCTACCGCCAGGCAGGGGCATCAGCGCACCCAGCCCAGCCACACTCAGGCTCTTACAAGGAGACAGAGAGTGACAGATCTCCCCCCCCGGCCCAGTGCGAGTGCGATGACAATCAGATGGGCGGCCTAGGTACAGTACCTCTTACTAGACCTCGGATCGCCCAGCCACTCCCATCGCTGCTGGTCTACTCCTTTTTTTCTCTCCTAGCCGCGCAATCGTGGGCTGTCCTGGTATTATTTCTGCGAGGTACGAGGTACGAAGTACGATTAGGCATTTGTACTTCCCCTCGCCGTTCCGCCACTAACGGTACCTCCCCGTGCCCATCCGCCCGTTTCTACTAGTATCGTATCGCATCGCTATCTCTGTGGCCACGGGTCCCCTGTCCCCTTTTGGACAGTTCGCCTCCCGAGGAAAAAAGCCCGCCGCCCAAGCCACACTCCTTCAGGTTCTCACTTGTCCAGCGCCACGCCCCACTACTTCCTTGCTACAGTTCCCCCTTAAAGTTGCTTGGCAGTGGGCAACCCCATCGGCTAAACTGTGGCTCAAATCGACATCTCTTGGCCGTGCCTGTGCGAATAGGTGTCAATTCGTCGCGATCCGATCTAAGCTCCCGGCTCCAGACCAAGACGACCAAGACGATCTATCACGGGGATATTCCACCAGCTCCTCTGTCTGTCCAACGCTCCTTTGACACGATCAGACACCACTGCCAATCATGTATTTTTTCAACGCTGCGAGGACTCTCCTGGCTGCCGCCGTCTTCCAGGCTGTCGCTGCCCACAATATCGTCCTGCCCGCCCACGGCCGCGAGTGCTTCCACGAGAACCTGCACAAGGATGATACCATGACCGTCACCTTCCAGGTCGGAGATCGCGAGTTTGGTAGCGCAGGCAACCTCGATATCGACTTCTGGGTACGTATCTGTTCCAGCGTCCATGATTCCCTCCTGCAATGGGGGGGGGTGCTTGAAGCTCAAGGCAGCAACTATTTGAGAAATCGCATGATGTTAATATAGTCTGGACAGATCTCCAACCCCAGCGGCCAGTACGAGACCAACGAAAAGACCGTCTCCAATGGCGACTACTCCTTTACTGCCAAGCACGACGGCAAATACACTTACTGCTTCGGTAACGAGAACTGGGGTGCCAACACCAAGGAGGTCTCTTTCAACGTCCACGGCATTGTCTACGTCAGCGAGTCTGATGTCCCCGCTGACCCTCTTGATCGTGAAGGTACGTTTATCTCTCTACAACCACCCTCTCTTTCCCCTCTCCTCTTCTCATACTGACCATTTCCGTTACCACAGTCCGTCGTCTCTCCGAGCTCCTCGACCAGGTCAAGGATGAGCAGCAGTACATTATCATGCGCGAGCGCACCCACCGCAACACCGCCGAGAGCACCAACAACCGAGTCAAGTGGTGGAACATGTTCGTCATTGGCATTGTCATTGGCGAGTCCCTCTTCCAGGTCTGGTGGCTACGTCGCTTCTTCGAGGTCAAGCGCGTTGTATAAGAGTATACATCTCGACTCAGGAGGTATCGGTGTATGGGACAAGAATGAGGCTAGGGAACATTGTGGGTATAACCACATGGATTGAGTGAACCGTGGGAAAGCCAAGGGTGCTGTTTCTGATTCTTGCTGGCGCAAAACTGGAAGCCTTGGAACTTGGGTGGGATACTACGCGGGAAAAAACACTGGAAGATCTACGCATATGTGGTAATAGGAGCGTGTGTATAAACAACTGTCATGTCTGAAAAAGAAGAAAACTTAATGCTCATGGTCACTTGTACATTGACGGGAGCCTGGTAGAAATCGATGGCAAGTCACCAGGCGGGCTAAGACGTACACAAATAAATGCCAAGGCACATTTATCGTCTATAAAGCGTACCTCTTCAACGCCTGAAACATACTATTCGCAAAGATACGGATCATTATCATCCAGTGGCATCGTCTCTAGAAACAGAAGAACCCGTGAATCCCGTTGGACAGATAGATGGTCCCAATAATACAACAACAAACTCCCCCACCTTCAACGCCAGTCCCCAAAACCTTCATAGTCTAGAACATTACAACATCAACCCCGTCAAGCAGTCTATGCCGACGGGTCCGACGCGGGAATCTCGCCCTGACCCTCCTCGGGCGGCTCCGGTACCTCGACGGGCAGCTCGACATCCTTGATGGGGTGTAGCAGCATAGGTGGGAGACACATACGTCCCTCGCCGCCGCGCATGTTGCTGACGCCCTTGCCCTTACGGCTCTTGTCCTCGGTGGTTTCGAACTCGTCGCCGCCGTCGTTGTTGACTTTGAGGCCGAGCCACCGGCGGTACAGGTTGGGCGCGAAGCCCGAGTTGTAGAACCATGACAGGCCGTGCATGTTGTGCTCACGGTCGCCGAAGATGCTGGTGCGCGAGCCGCCGCTGGCGCCGTCGCGGCCGTTGTTGAACATCTGCGCCATGTACCCGACGGGCCACGCGCGGTCGACGAAGACCGGATGCGGCGCGAAGACGGCCTTGTAGCCGTGCTGGAGCGCCACTGTCGCGGGCCACATCTCGGGGAAAGCGAACTGCTTCTTGAGCGCCGTCATCTTGTGCATCGTCAACAGCAGCCGCCGCGACATTCGCGCCGTGGTGATGATGTTGGCGCGGCGCGGCGGCGGGCCCTCGGTGCGGTTGAAACCCGTGATGTCGTCCTTGAGGCCCCAGGTCGTGCCGTCAGGGTCGAAGATGGGGTTGAGTGAGATGTAGTCGGCCTCCTCGCCGACGCCCCATTGGTAGCGGTCCTTCTCGTGGGCGACGGGCGCGACGGGGTCGTTACCAGGCTCAAACCAGTCGTCGTCATCTTGCGGGCGGACAGGACCCCAGACGGCCTTTTTGTGTCCGCTCGTCTTCTCAGGCGTCTTGTCCAGGCCAGGCACGTTCTTCCAGACGTCGTCGGGCCCAACAACACCCATCTCGCTCTGCACGCGGGCCATCTGCGAGAAATCATCCCAGGAGCCGTGGACGCTTGGGAAATAGAAGCGCGAGTTGCGCTCCCATAGTCCCTTGCGCGGCTGGGCAGTGGCGAAGTTCTCGAGCTTGGTGAAGAGGTCGTAGTAGTGGCCGGTGTAGCGGACGTCCATCTCCCACTGCCAGAAGTGCTCGTACTCAGGGTGCATGTAGGCAAAGTACTGCATCGCCATCGACAAACCGCGGTAAACGCCGTGAACGGGGAGCTCAGGGCCGCGGCTGAAGAGATCATGGATGCCCTGGTACAGAGACAGCATCTGTGTCTCAGTCCAGAGCGTAACGATGCCGCGGAATTCCTTGGGGATGACATCCTGAATGCGCTCTCGGTAGACGTCCTCGTCAGCCCAGATGGGATGATCAGCGTCATTCTTCACCTGAACCAGCAAGTGCACATCATAGCGACCACCCGATCCCAAAGCCAGCTCCGTGATCAGAGAACGAATATTGGCAATGTCCTCCTCTCGCCAGAGATACTCGTCCCAGCAGCGCACAACGACGGCAGTCCTCGCCTTCTTCCCAGAAACCTCCTTCTCTTCCTCCGTGGACGAATCGGTGCTGTTGGAGCGAGCGTCGGTAGTGGTCGTCTCTTTGCCTTTCTTAGCAGTATCCTTTTCCTTGACAGCACGGGGCTCGACGGATCCCTTGGTTTCCGGGGACTCTTGGACATAAAAGCCGTGAGGAGTAGATGTCTTGCGCGCAACCTCATTGTACCGCCCCGCGTTCGCCTTGAAGCAACGGCGCTGAACATCGGCCCAGTCCACATGCCCGTAGTCGACGCGAGGGGTCTCATCCCAGACGGCGTCGGAGCCCTCCTTCTCTCCGTGCTCGCCAACGCTCAGTCCACCGTTGCTATCGGAGTAGCCGAAGCCGTAGGGGCCATAACGTCCAAACCGATCGAAGCAGATGCCCTCGGGTAGACTCAAGACGTCGTAAGAGCCAATAACATGCTCGGGGAACCCCTTCGGTCGGCCATTGTAGTACCGCAGCTCTGGGACGCGGACGGTGTTGGAGGCATCGATGAAGCATTCCTGGATGTCCGTCTCTGCATTCCTTCCAGCGTATGCGTTCCAGCCGTGGCTGTCAGAGAGCCCTCTTTTGTCAGCCTCCTTTTCATTTTCCTTGTTTTCCCTCTCCGTTTCCTTCTCCGTTTCTTCATCTGGGTTTGCCTTGACATCTTTATCCAAGTTTGCCTCAGCCTCTCCCTTCACTTCGGTGTCGGAATCAGGCTGGGTCTCCTTGTTAACACCCTCGGTGACTCCTTCACTTGCTTCCTCCTGAGTGTCCTCTTCGGTAAGCTCTTCGAGCAACGACGGCTCATCCTTCACATAGGGATACTCTGGGTTATTATCTTCAAGAGAAACCAATGTCTTAACGCCGCCATAGTACCTCTCCAAGAAGGGGAACTTTTCCCACACCGGAGGAGGCAGAGGCCGGGCCTCCACCTTGCCATTGTTAACCTTCCAGTTTTCGATCTGGCTGGCGCGGACAAGAGTAAGGATCATAATAATAATGAAACTTATCACGAAGCAGAACAGATATCTCGTGACCTTTGCTGGCAACCGGTATGGGTATACCCGGGCAACTCGCCTCATGGGTGGGGGGTTGGTCGTGTTCTTGGGTAGTTTTAGCAGGCCGCTAGAGGCCGAGCCAGATGTGTTTCTTGAGCTGTGGGATGAGCTCCCCGGCGAGTATCGTTCGTCCTCAGAAGAAGTGTAGTCATCGTCGTCGTCGTCGGCGTCGGCGTCATCCGAGAAGTGTTCTTTGCTCGGTGAGGCAACCTTGTGGTAGAGCGGAAGCTGCGGTTCGCGCGTCCGCAAACTTTTGGGTAGTAACCCCATGACGGGATCGTTTCTGAGAGCTGGAGGGGCAAGACCAGTTAGGTGTAAACCACAGTGTTTCGAGCAATGAGTTTGCGTACCAAGGAATGTTCTAATTGCTCGCTCCAGGCGGATGTCTTAGGTCGGTGCCTCTCGGCGTGCCAGCCAGTGGATCGGTCAGTCTGGACGGGTGGAAAGGAGTTGGATGTGTCGGTAAACACAGAGATTTGTCGTCTACCAGGGGTTGTTGGGCGATGAAACTTGAAGCAAGACAATGGGCATGGGTTTGGACCTTAGAAAGAAAGCGGTCGATGAATTGGAGTCTAGGAGCACGCGTCGTCGCTGTCGAACCTTGTCCAGTCCAGAAACCCTGCACAGCTATGCATCACAAAGCCGTCATTCGCTGGTTTGTTTGTGTAGCGGATCATTCGGCGGTTGCGGGGGGCAACGGATGGTTCAAATACTGATGGGTGGGTCTGTGCACGCGGGATTGTTTTATGTCCTCAGGTGGTATTACTGCAAGTGGATAGTTAGACTTTATGATAGACGACGACAACTTGAGTGTTACAGAGAAAGGACAGTCGGTGTGATCGTTCGCTTGAGTGCATCATGGTGATTCGTGACCAATCGCAGAGGTGGCCGTTTCGATGGGATTCGACTTGTTCCAGTTCCCGTTACGTCCAATACTTCTCACCTCCACGAAGAGTGAGGCTTCTTCCATCAGCATCGCCCGAACAAGCAGCACGCCGCGCTGTATTCAACTTCACATGCCCTGCATCACCTGTCACACTACGCACGTGGCTCTCGTCAGCCGCAGCTCCCGTCAGCCGCAGCTCCCGTGAGAAAAAGACAACGCATTGACTTGTGAGAAAGTCAAAAGGACACGGCAACAGCTCCCATGTCGGTAGTCAAGTCTGACATGCAGGGTAGCCAAACTCTAACAACTACCAAAACAACCACAACAAACAATGTGCAAATTCCAAATCACCTAACGTTAAAACTCACAGCCACTCGGCGTCTGCCGGTTCATCATAGTAAGCTTTACTATGTACTCCCTTTGTCCCCCTTCCCCTCTAACCTGGTCTACCACTGCGTGATCCCATTGGCGTCCTTCCCAGCGCCCTGGTCGTCCTTTTCCTCGCCGGACAAGTAACCTCAGTCCAACGTCATGGCTCAACGCCAATTACACCTACGAGCAGCCAACGGGCGGGGAGGTCATACGCTGCAACACAACGCATTGAGAGCCTCTCTCCACCGCCCAGCGTCCAGCGTCCAGCGTCCAGCGTCCAGCGTCCAGCGCCCCAAAACGCCAAAAATGCGTAGGGACACGGGACTGACAAATTACAACGGAATGGCGCTTCCTTTCCCCTAACCTGCATCTTGCTCTAGCCAGTCGTGGCTCAGGGCTTCGTGGTCCGGCTCCCCAAGACCCCAGGCAGACCAGGCACATACATCCGTGGTACCGACACACAAAATACTCGATAAATACGTAGCATGCAGTACCGTGGTCTAGCTTAGGTCACATCAGAGCCCATTGGGCTGTAGCTATGCTGCGGTGAAAGCCTATTGTCGGAAGTCGGGCTCGACTGTCCAGTGTGCGCCCATCTTGTCAGATGACGATCCCCTTCACTCTCTTCTTCCGCTCCTCTGACCTCCGTCCTACGACCTCCGACCTTCTCCCATCCTCAAGCCGTGCCTCTCAGGGACTACGAATCCGGCTGAATTGCTATGTTTCTCGATTGAACGTCGTCTAAAGACCCAACGACTTAAATATCAAAGAACCTACTTCCCGCCCAGTGCCCCCCCTCGGCACTGCTCACTTACACGAGACTCTTTTCACCTTTTTCCCAAAGCTCACCTATCTCCCTCCCGTCGACACTGTCTCAATCTAACCCTCATACTCTGGCCCTTCAAGTCACAAAGCCCATTGCCCGACTACCACCATGTCCATCTCCATTACCTCTGCGGAGACACTTGCGTCGCCTCCATCAGATGATCATGGCGAGGCAGAGCGTGAGACTCTCAAGCTGTCGTGTGCCCTCCGACAGGAGCCCATCTCCGTCACACTCAATGGCACGGCCATCTTCCTCTCGGCCATGGCCCTCGTGCTTCTCATCCACTTTCTCGAGCCCTACCACGCCGAACTCCTCATCAGCCTCGTCCCCGTGCTCCTGCTTGTCCACAACGACTACCAGAACTTCCTCAACCTCGGCCCCGGTGGCACGCCCTCCACCTTCAATGGCTACCTCCGCATAACCTGGTTCCGCCTGTGGTCCCTCCGAGATCCCTTCGTCGCTCCAGCACCGGATCCCTCCTGTCTCCCTGCGGCGGGTATACTGTCTAGTTGCAATCTTCCCTACCGCGCGGGCCCGCATCCCGTCGTAGCCGGCATCGCTCCTCAGCGTCAGCTTGACCAGCACGGTTCTAGGCACTGCTACCGAGCTCTCTGCCGGTCCATGGCAAAGCTCGCAGGCCAGAATCCCAACAAGTTTGGGACCGAGAGGTCGTGTCTCGAGAAGCATGGCCTTGCGCTCTTCGCCAGGCACCCGCTTCAGACCAGCTGTCAGGGCGAGATCTGCCACGTCCACGACTCGGATCATTCTATGCACATGTGCCTGCACCCGGATGATATCAAGAGCGTGCTGGACAAGGGATGGGGCCAGAGACACCCTCTCGCCTGGAGAAGCCGGCTTCTCAAAAGCCCAGTGTCCGCCGATTTTGTTATGATATATGCTCCTCGAGGTAAGGATTGGTCCTCAGAATAGAGTAAAACTTGCTAACTTGACTGGCCCAATTCCAGATGACCAAGAGCTTCAGGTTGTTTGCAATATCATCGAAGCTGCGATTTGGTACACTCTCGCCGAGGATGTGAAAATGGATGTTCACCCCAAGTCTACATGATATCATATACCTAACGCATGAAAATAAGCTGATTAAAATGAGAAAGTTGAAAGAGGAACATCGGTATTGAATTAAGAGAAAAACAGGACGGTCTAGTTCGTCTCTGGTTAATTTTTTTTTTTGGGTATCTTACATCCTAATCAAGACAAGACAAGAAAAGATTTTGAATCTGAAGGCACTGAAGCCGCGTCTCTAGTCCGAATCCTCCACATCCGGCGCTTTGCTAGACTTCTTGAATTTCTCTCCTCCCGTAGCCAGGAACGCCTCCACGGTCCGGCCATCAAAGTTTCTCCCGTGCATGAGCTTGATACAAGCGAGTGCTGATTCAGCGTCCTTGAACTTGACTGATACCATGCCCTCAGGTTCTTGGTCAAAGAGCACCACGTTGGTCACAGTCCCTAGCTTGGCGCACTCATCTCGGATATCCTCCTTGATCTCTAGTAGGGCTGCAGGGTCCTCGTCGAGCTCTTCTAGCGTAAACATGTGCCGTAGAATCACCACCTTGTCCTTTTTTGTTGGCAAATCCACCGGTGCTTGATATGGCAAATCGTCGTCCCAGTCGGCGAGCTTTGCGTCTAGTTTTTGCGTCTTCTTGATGATCTTCTTGCGATCGTGGTTGCTCTTCTGTGGCCTCCGTTCCGAACTATCCTTGCTACCGTCTACACCCCCTTCCTGATCATACTTGACCCTTTTGTAGCTAGAGTCCGCTGCTTGGACCCTTATCCTCCCCTCACGGGTGCCGCTTGCGGTGATTCGAAAGTCTGTGTCATCGAGGAGCATGATGGCCATCTCAACACTCTGGGGTTTGAAGAAGACAATCAATGCGTCGCCCTTGAAGTTGCCTTCGCTGTCGTTGTAGAGCTTGATTCGCGGTGCTCCACTGTCAATTTCTTCGGTGATGACGCCGCATTTTCGTGAGAACAGCTCGTGCACTTCATCGATGGTTGCGTCGGCGGGGAGGCCGGTGACATACACGGCGGTGTTCTGCTTCGGCTGCGGAGGCGCCTTTTGTTTCTTGGTCGGGCGAACGGGCTTTGGCACTTGTGTTATCTAGAGAAATAGCACCGTTAGTGCTTTTACTTTGTTGCCTAGGATGTGAACCAGAGGATGATATCGAGATGTCATGGCCGAAGCTTCTGGGATGGGGTAGCTTGCCTCGAAATCTTGCGCCGATCCATTCTTCCGTTTCCTTGATCCTCCATCTTCAGTCGCGTATACCGCGCCCTCGCCGGGCTGCTCGTGCGTATCGGGCGCATCGTATTCCAGCGTCTCGTCTGCAGCAGGCACCCATCGCTTCAGACTGGCGTCAAACTCATACTCGGTGCCGTCATCGTGAACGGCGATGAACTTGTTATCGAGCTTGGAAAATGATATGCGCTCGTCGCTGTCGAATTCGCGAACATCTGTGGGGAATATTGAGTCCATTGTCTCGCCGCGCCGGGAGGTTGAGGCTGGTGAGATGCTGGAGGAAGAAGAGCGAGGGATGTTGTTAAGAGATGTTGTTTGAGAGCTTGAGCAGGGTACCTCAGGTACTAAAAATCCCAGCGTGGATACGTCAGAGTGCTGTTCGTCAACCGTGGGGCGGGCTGCGATCCCGACAGGTCCCGCTCCCCGAAAATGCACTTGCGCACGCAACGTGAGCCAGCAACTTGGAGATGCTACGCGGACAGTTTGATAATGCCTTGACCAATTACTAATTGCCGTTTACACTGCCAAAGAATTGCGCTTTCTCAGATGAACGTCTAACAGGGTTGATGCTGAAGAGGACTGATGGGGTCATCGTCCGTTCCAATATCTATCCTTCCCGCAACGTCATGCGCATATCTACTTGTACATGGATATCATTTGTGTTTCATGAGGAATGATGAAGAGTGAGTTTTGTGCAAGGGATCTTGGAGGATTCCGTCTGGCCACCCCTTATTTCTTCTCCTCCTGAACCGTCGTTTTGACTCCCTCGACAAACGCCTCGACCGCTTGACCTCCTCCAAGGGGCATACCACCCCCAGGGATGTAACCACCATTCTTAACCTTTACACCGAGCGCCTCCGCAACGCTAGGCAAGCCGCCGTCTCGCAGCGCCATGGTTAAGCTACCTAGCGCCTGGCTGAACTGAGGGCTTCGGAGCACCTTCTTGAGTAGTCTCCGTTTCTCCTCGAGGGAGAGGGATGCCTTGGCCGCCTCCACAGCCGCGGCCGACGGCTCGGATTTCCCATCATAGGCGTCTGGACTGCTGCTTGCAAGCACAATGACTGCTGGAGGGAGGAAGCTGATCAAGGCGTCGGCAAACTCCACTGGTGCGCCATCGATCATAGGCACCGTGATGGATGTTGGCAAGAGATGGTTGAGATGAGGATACGGGGTTTCGGCGCCTTGCTGTCGTTGTCCTCCGGCAAGTCCAGACTGGTCTTTGAGAGACGCGAGAAAGTTTCTCACTGCGGCTGCGGCATCAGGGGTGGAGGAAGAGGCTCTGAAACAAGGTCAGCGTTGTCACAGTTGAAAGCCAATACCAAAAGATCCAACGTGAAGACACTAGTTCCCAATTCTTCTCGTCGAGGCAAGGAAATCTAGTTTTACACTGTAACCTGCCATTCCAGATCCTGTACCACACGCACAACCGGGTTCAATTTGCGCCGTCGATATCAACCGAGCAATGGAAATCACCTACGCTCTCGCACCGTCAGCTCCTCCTTCTCTCGAGCCCTCGCCCTCCTCTCTAATGTCTCCGCCCGTGGCGTCAGGCCCAGCCCCGCCGCTGCCACTCCCACGGTGACCGTGATGATCGCGGTGGCCCTCAACGTCCTCCATGGTCTCGTCATCGTCATCGTCAGGTTGGTCGTCCGTGTTGCGAAGAGTCGCCAGCTCCTCGGAGACGTCCACTTCTTCGCCCTGCAGCAAGCTGTGAACGATCTCGCCAATTTTGCGATCCCGAGGGCTGAAGTAGCTAGGATCACCATTTCGGCTCTGGGCTTTGGACTGCAGCCAAAACAGGTAGCGCTGGGACGATGACGAGAACCTGAGAGCGAATATGCGGCCGTCGGTCTTCGCAGTGGGCTGAGGAGTCGTCTTGTATTCGTAGGGGACAAAGCTACCGTCGGTAGGGACCATGATCAGGTCCAGCTCGGGCTCGTCCAACGGGTCACTCCGCTTGCGCCAGCAGAAGTGCACCAAGTCTGTTCGACGGTCAGTATCGCTGGGCGGACGGGCGGGCATAACTTAGGGACTAACCATCCTCGGAGTACAGATAGATGTAGCCAGGTTCGGGCAGCGGCTTCACCTTGAACGGCTTGGAGAGGATCTGTGAAGGTCGTAAGTCAGCGCGCGGGACTCTCGATAGGTAGCTGGGCAACGGAGCCGTACATCGACCTCGCACTGGCCGGCTTTGAAGGTAATAATCGGTACGATCGGCATGGTTGGAGATGTTCGGAAGGGAGTCTGGAGGATTGAGAAATGGAAGAGGGAATGGAGTTGAACGGTGAAGCTCAAAAGAGGGCGCCTCTGGATGGTGACGGAAGACAGGTAGGTCAGGTACGTAGCACATAAGGTAACCGAGCCCGTCCAGTCGGCAAGGCTGCAGGAGCTCTTACGTCGAGCATCGCCCATGGCGGTGGGCCCTTGTGGCGGATGCGCCACACTCTGGGCGGCCCGACATTTCTCCACACGCCGCCGCCACGCTCCCCTCAGTAACGCTCATGCCATTCCCAGCTGCCCCAGCCCCAGTCCTGGAAATTTGGTTTGGGCGAAAAATCTCATAAACCCCACCTCGGGACATCGACCAGACAACCCCATTTTCTTCCTCCCACCTCTCCCAGCCTCTACAAATACCCGTCTCTCTCCCTCTTCTACCTCATTCAAACTCGACTTCATTCAAAATGGGCTTCGCCGATCTCCTTTCCGATGCTGGACTCACCAGTATGTCCTTGCTTCTTTTGCCTTGTTTGCGCCCATCCGTCAGCGCCTCAGTCACTGACAGCTGGACTCCTCAGTGCTTAACAGCTGGTTGACCACCCGCTCCTACATTTCTGGGTATGTACAGGTCTCCCCTTCATCTCCCCGCATGCCATTTGCTTTCCCAAAACTTTTTAACTCCATGATGAGAACAATTGGTCCGTGTTTCGGAGGCGATTAAGACCCGCCTACTGACGAAAAATCCATGCACTTGTGCACCTCTGAGTTGTTTTTGAATGCCCGAGATTTGCTCAAACTGTCATTCGATAAGATGTGCTAACAGCCGTACACAGTTTCAACGCCTCTCAGGCTGATGTTGCCGTCTTCAAGGCCACTCAATCCGCCCCTGATGCCGCCAAGTACCCTCACGCTGCCCGGTGGTACAAGCACATCGCTAGCTACGAGCCCGAGTTCGCTACCCTGAGCGGTGATGCCTCCGCTGCCTACTCCACCTACGGCCCTGAGGCCACTGAGCTCCCCGTCAACCCCGCAGCTGCCCCTGCTGCTAAGGAGGAAGAGGAGTCCGACGATGATGACCTGTTCGGTAGCGACGATGAGGAGGAGTCTGAGGAGGCCATCCGTGTCCGTGAGGAGCGACTGGCTGAGTACAAGAAAAAGAAAGAGGCCAAGCCCAAGACCATTGCAAAGTCCATCGTCACTCTTGACGTGAAGCCTTGGGGTAAGATTCCCCAAGAGACTGATACATCATAGAATGCACGTCGCTGACCATTTGTTCTTTAGATGACGAGACCGATATGATTGCTCTCGAGGAGGGTGTCCGTGCCATCGAGATGGATGGCCTTGTCTGGGGCGGATCTCAGCTGGTTCCCGTTGCTTTCGGTGTCAAGAAGCTCCAGATCAACCTCGTCGTTGAGGATGACAAGGTTGGCATGGACGATCTCTCGGACAAGATTTGCGAGCTCGAGGACTACGTTCAGTCTACTGAAGTTGCTGCCATGCAGAAGCTTTAAGCTATTACCCTAAATATACCGGGAAGGATCATGTGATGAGGACACGGCTGGGATTTGATGACTCCAATGGGAACGATGTCTTTGGAATGAACCGCATGAAAGGGGGGACTGGTTTGAAAGCTATCCCTCGTACCTATCATAGACTATGAAGCAACGAAGAAAAAATACATGGAGGACATAGGACCTAGCATCCATGTCAGCGGCATTCACAACACGTCCATTCTGATTCTTCCGTCTTTGACCAAATTGCTTCGCCTCATTAAGGAACAGTGGTTTGAGCTCGTTGCTGCCTAATCAAATCATGCCTCGATATAAAAACCAATACTTGTAGTAGGCAGGCGTCGACCCAGGTCGCGACGGGAAATCTGAAGAGGGGTAAAATTCAAGAACTAGGTAGTATCCTTGTAAGCCGTATTTTGGCGGGGTAGCCACTTTTGCCAATACACGACGGGTTCCTAGTAGTTAGTAGTCATCACTCACCGCGAGCCGCATTGACGCGACACCAAATCTCTGTTTCCGCGAAAGGCTCCTGATTAGGACCCAAGCACAATCCAACCAGAGCTCGTTCCTACATAACCCTCCGATCTCCTCTTTGCATTACGACAGTTGACAGACGTCTGGATGCGTGGACCCTTGGTTTAAGAGCATCCCGTTCGTACTAGCAGCGTCATGTACGGGGACTTAGGTAACAAGCTGGTATTGAGCCTCCAATGGTGCTCTCTAAGGAGCGAACGAAGGTTACTAACTGCGTCCTGAATATAGGTCCATCATGCCAAGCGAACGCAGAACCTCGCCCATCTTCCCCCCTATCAGACCGAGATCGTTCGCGCCGTAACGCGAGAGGTCAGGGATTTGCAGAAAGATGCAAACGACCTCCTTAGACCATTTGAAGATTCTTCTGAAGCCAGCGAGAGACAAGCAATTGCATGTACGCTGGTGGTGAACCATATTTCGATTCGCTGGAATAAGCGGTGCTTGCTCGCATACCATCGAACACGGACGGACAAGTTGGAAGAGCTTGTATGGAACGGGTCAGACGTGGTTGATCTATCGGGCCAACAGGTGCGAGATGCCACAGCCACATCGAGCGGAGGAGCCGTTGGACCGGGCGATGCAAAAACGAGCAGCTTGAGTCCACAGGAAGAGGAGTATGTTCGTCAATATGGCGACCTACTAGCGGCGTACAAAGGCCAATGGACAGACATCGATCTGACGGGGAGCCTGGAGCCGCCGCGAGATCTATTCATTGATGTGCGAGTGCTCAAGGATGCCGGGGAGATACAGACAGAGTATGGGTAAGTTCAGCACTGTCTATGTTGATTGGGAGTGGCGAGGACTATGACTTACTCAGGTTACAGTGCCATCACCCTGACCAAAAACAGCCAGTTTTACGTGCGGCAGGGAGACGTGGAGCGGCTGATTGCCCAGGGATATCTTCACAAGCTGGGCTAAGATTTTTTTCTTCCCCCTTTTCTTCTATTTCACCTGTTTCCCTTCGTCTTATCCCCGCCGGCGCCTTTGCTCTTGGAAGCTATCGTGGATTCATTCCGGGGCAAGGGAGGCAGGAGTACTATGCCCTCAAGCGAAGCACAAATGTGCCGTCACTTCCAGGCACGGTCAGGTGACAGCCACCATTACTTCGCCTAGCACTGGCGAATGCGCTAGCAACAACATCCAACGCCCGCCAGCTGCGACGGGCCAATCTCAGGGCAGTCTTAAGTTAGTCTGGCCGGTGTTAGTGACATAAGAATGCGCAATGTCGAGAGATAGTGGAGTACAATCACGTGCCAAAAGTCTGGAAAAGTTTCCCTGCCAGCCCCGCTCGTGATAATCTCACGCAATAGACCCTGCCTCTTCAATCAGCCCAATTGAGACCAAAATGCCCCCTATTACAAGATCTTTTGGTGCCGAAATAAGCGGAAATCGCCAATTCAACCATGAATTCAGTCCTGAGCAAAGAGCTACTATAGTGGCTAAGACAAGGGCCAGGAAGTCCCTAACCGAAGTTACAGCAGATTACAACACTACCGCGAGTACAGTCTACAAGGCAAAGCGACGCTGGGAATCTTACCATAACAATGGCTCTAGGCTACGAAAAGGGCATCCTAGGAAATTCACGAAGCTATAGATTCTAAGAATTAACTCATATATTAACTGGCACCATGAATTAACATAGGATAAGCTGATTCTTAAGCTAAGCATAAACATAAGTAAGAGAACACTATAGTACTGCCTTTAGAGCTATTAGTGCTGTAAATAGCGCTTAAAAAAACGGATTGAATTATCAGAGGAAAATGCAAAAGAGTGGCTATAATTTGCTCAGTATTAGCTTCCTAGAATTGATGAGCTTTTGCTGGTAAATCGCCTAAGAAGAGAGAGTATTCTACTGCTAACTTTCCCTACTAGGCTTGCTTTACTGATAAATGCACTATTCAAAACGCCCTAAATAACCCTAAAGGCTAAGTCTTTCGTAGGCTAGATAAAAAGTATCATAAGGACCTAGTGAATGTTTAGGCATATGGAAAGCCCTATTAATTAATTATAGTATAGGCTAGTATTACTAGAAGGAAGTAGACTTATCTTATCGTTATAGTCCGCGATCCAACGTCTAAAAAGAATAGCTTTTCGGCCTAGAGCTATTATAAAGCTCTTATAGAGGGGCTTCTTCCCTTTCTTAATAACTTCAGTGAATTTCAGCAGGATAATGCCTAAATCTACATTATAAAGGTAACCTGGGATTAGCTCTTTCTTCATAGTATTAGGCTGATAGACTGGCTAGCTCACTCACCTAATTTAAATCCGATTGAGCACCTTTAGAAGGCTCTAAAGGCTAAGTTAAAGAGATTATACCCTGAATTCATTAGACTAGGCAAAAGCAAGGAAGATACAGCTAAAATGATCAAATGGATCAAGGAAGCGTGGGATGCCTTAGATCCTGACCTTATCTGGAAGCTCACACAATCACTAGGGCGTCGGTTGCGCGCAGTACGTCGGGCCCAGGGTTAGTATACGAAATACTGATCCCTAGGATTAGGGCTTTTATATGATATACTTTATATTCAAATTGGACTTCATTTGGTTGCGTAAATGCTGCTTGAATGTGATGGTTGACCATGAGGGTCGCGATGGTGGATCCCCACTTTTCCAGACTTTTGGCGTGTAATTTTAGCACTGCAGCCCGCTGGAGCCCACTGGAGCCATTTCGGAGCCATCTGGAGGGGCGGTTTCGGGGCCGGTCTCCGGCGCGAGACCAGACCACATGCAAAATAGCCAAGCGCCAAAGGGAGAGAGAGAAGAATTTTGGCCCTGGACACCTGGGCACCTGGACACATGGACGCCTGGACCGCGTTGACTCGTTGACGCAACTGGATTGAAGCAAGGTTTTGTCGCGACTGAGCGGCGACATGGGCATGACCACTACTACGTTTCTACTACGGCATACTACGCCCATTAGTTACGCATTACCACACATTACCACGAATCTACTACAAAGTACTACGCACGAAGTAGCTCTTGCTCCGCAGATAGCACAAGGCGAAGGAGCCCTCGGGGAGAGCCTGCGCCCGCCGCCGGTGCCATGACCCACCGGCTCTCAGTCATTGAGTTTCGTCACTCCATTCCCCACGAACCCTCGTCGTCTCGCCGTCGGTCCGTTGTCTGAGAGCCTGGAATGCCTGGACTTTCTCGCATCCTCCCTTTCGCTTTCGCTTTCACCATTATTTCGAATCTTTTCGACTTTTTGACTTTTGTGTCCCGTTTCCGTTTGCTCATGTTCTCGCCCATGCCATATTAATATCCCCATCCAACCGCATCCCGCCACCCCGAGGAGCTTTGGCGGCCAAGTGCGAGCTCGAACCCATGAAATGTCATCGCCACTTGGCTTCTCTCCGTGGAGGAGGAGGGCATTGAGCTCAACCTCGCAGCGCGACCCCCCCCAACTGCAAGCCGGCGATGCTGTCAGCTCCAGCCCATCCCACGCCTCTCAGCAGACTTCAATTGCTGCCGCGCGGCCGACGTCCATCGCCTCCGCGCCCGGCCACCGAGAGCCCATCCGATCATTCTATGGCTCTGTGCGAGATGATCTACTAGGTGCGTTTGGCTTGACATGCTGTGGTTCCGCGGTGTTAAGCGACCATCAACTTCCAACTTCCGCTGTTGTCGGGGGGGGGGGGGGGGGTNNGGGGGGGGGGGTTTCACGGCCTTCTTCACAGCAACGGCCACAATGTTGCTGCGATTTTGCTAACTCTCCACAAATAGTCCCTGTCGATAGTGTGCAGAATGCGCGAAACATCCGAGACGATACTGCGGAGCTCGCCACCTACCTGCTCTCGGACGGACAGGCGCACCCAAGCCCTGCGTTTTTACAGCGAGCCCGATCATCCTACCATGAGGTCCCAGGGTCCGAATACGGTGACGATGCGTCCATGATCGATCACGCACGCAATTCCAAGACAATTATCGAGGTTTCGGAGCCACCGTCCCCAGAGACCGAGCGCAGTACGGATGCGCCCGCCGGGCCGTCGGTGCTGGCCAATCTTCTCAAGGAATCACCTCCCCAGTCGATGGCGCAACACCACCCCTCCGATCCCGAAAATGTTTCAGACGAAGAAGACGACGAAGACGCCCAAACTCAGGTCGAGCAACATCAAAGTAGCTACCACGGCGATACAGCGTCTGAACGGACCCCGCTGCTGACGAGGGTGACGTCGGGCAGTCGGCAATCTTATACAGAGGACCTCGAGGGCCAAAAGTCCCAAGCGAAGCATCCGTGGATAAGTGGCTTGGTGGGAGCTGGCCACAAGATGGAAGAACGAATGACACACGGCGTTGCTGTCGCTGTCAACCCGAGCCGTTGGGATCACCGCGCAATTTGGCAAACTGTTGTGGTCACGCCCGCTTCTTGCCTCCCTGCCGTGGCTGTTGGACTTTTACTCAACATTCTGGATGCTCTGTCCTACGGTATGTTGGGAGGTTCCCCTGGGCTCCGATCTTCGCTGACTTGTTATAGGCATGATTCTTTTCCCTATAGGGAAGCCAATCTTCGCTCATCTTGGCTCGGCGGGAATCTCTGTTTTCTATGTCAGCACCATTGTATCACAAATCACCTTCTCAACTGGGAGCATCTTCAAGGGCTCCGTTGGGTCTGAGCTGGTTCGTATTCCATGATGCCTCTGCTTCCTCTGCGACTAACACAGCATAGATCGAAGTGGTCCCTTTCTTCCACAATATGGCGAATAAAATTACTGACACAGTTGGGGAAGACAACCCCGATGCCGTGATCGCTACTACGATTGTGTCATACGCTATCAGCGCCATGATTACTGGTCTCGTCTTCTATCTCATGGGACGGTTCAAGGTCGGATACATGGTGGGGTTCATCCCTCGGCATATCTTGATTGGTTGCATAGGTGGTGTCGGATGGTTCCTGGTGGCCACTGGCTTCGAGGTCTCGGCTCGTCTCAATGGCAGCCTCGAGTATGACCTTGACACACTGAAGAAACTAACAGACTCCACTACCGTACCGCTCTGGGTCACGCCCCTGGTACTCGCCATTATTCTCTTTTATGGGCAGTCCAAGGTTACATCCAAGTTTTTCTTACCGCTCTATATCTTAGCGATTCCCGTTATCTTTTATTTTTTTGTTACATCACTCGATATCTTGGATGTGGATGTCCTGCGCGGCCATGGGTGGATTTTCGAAGGTCCCCCCTCTGGCGAGCCCTGGTGGTATTTCTACACTCTCTACAGTAAGTCTCATGCTATTCAACCACTTTTTGATAAACACGCTGACAATCACGCCAGAGTTCAAACTTGTGCGCTGGGACGCCGTTATGGAATGTATCCCTGCCATGTTTGCCCTGACGTTCTTTGGCGTCTTGCATGTCCCGATTAATGTCCCTGCCTTGGCGCTGAACTGCGGCGAGGATCATGCCGACCTCGACAAGGAGCTCAGGCTCCACGGCTATTCCAACTTTCTATCTGGCTGTTTTGGCAGTATTCAAAACTACTTGGTATATGCCAATACCGTCTTCTTCATGCGATCAGGCGGAAACAGCCGGCTTGCGGGCTACATACTGGCAGCCGCCACTTTTGGTGTCATGCTTGTTGGCCCGTCGCTTATTGGATTTATTCCAGTCATGATGGTGGGCACCCTGATCTTTGACCTGGGCTTTGAGTTGATGCTTGAGGCCCTGTGGCTTCCTCGCAAGAAGCTCAAACTCGTTGAGTACCTCACCGTTGTCGTCATTGTGCTCGTCATGGGCATTCACGACTTCGTGGTGGGAATTGGGGTAGGCATTCTGTTGGCCTTTGTGTCGCTCATTCTACAAACTTCACGGGTGTCAGCCATCCGTGGAAACTACTCTGGTGACATTGTCACTTCTACAGTGAGGCGCAACCCCTCACAGCACAATTATCTGCATCAGGTTGGTCGACAGATTTATATCGTGAAACTCACTGGGTATCTCTTCTTCGGAACCATCGTTAGCGTTGAGGAGAAGATCCGGAACCTCTTGGACGACAGTGCATTTTCTAAGCAACCCATCAAATTCTTGATTTTGGACCTGTGGCACGTCACTGGGCTTGATTATTCGGCTGGCGAAGCTTTTAATACCATAAGCCGCCTACTCAATAATAAGGCAGTCCACCTTGTCTTGAGCGGCGTAGACTCAGAGAGCCAACTTGGCCGGAACCTGAGGGCTGTGGGAGTTGGAAGCGATGGGATTGAGGTTATGATGCTGCCCAATCTTAACTCTGCATTGGAGAGTTGCGAGAACGAGCTTCTCATGACATTATACGCAAGGCAGGAAGAACTTTCCTTGAAGCGAATGTCTATACAAAATCTCGATGTTCCCGCGAGGTCTTCTGGGTTCTCATCATTCGATCCGCCGTTCAACTCACCGCGCCGAAACCATCTCGTGGAGGCCGCTCGCGATGCTCTTAGCAGCGTTGACACCCAGCGTCCATCCAAGTGGATGAGCTTCAAAGAGCCCCTTCGCCTTATGCTGCAGGTCTTCCAGGGTCTCAGCGACAAGAACGAGGACTTTTGGTTTCCAGCGACTTCATACTTTACAAGGCGGGAATACCCTGCCGGCACTATCATTTTCCGGCGCGGAGAGGAGGCGAAAGGATTCTATCTTTTGGAGAAGGGTATCATACGTGCCGAGTACGATCTACCCCAAGGTTGGCTTTGCGAGAGCATCGTGGCTGGAACGACCTGTGGAGAGCTGCCTTTCTTTTCGGAGACGGACCGGACGGCGACCGCGATTGTGGAAAAAGATTGTGTAACCTGGTTGATGGACCAGGAACAGTGGGCCAAGATTCAAATTGAGGAGCCGGAGGTCGGGAGGGAACTGTTGAGGGTATCTCTGAAGCTCACAAGCGAGCGGATGAGTGCTATTACCTCGTACATCTTGACGACGGCGGGTTAGGACTTCGTCCAAATCTTAGAATGTGAAAATAAGGAGGAGCGAACAAACTCTAACGATAAAGTCACTAAAGGATCAAACCTAAAATAAAGCATCATCGTGACCAGACCAGCACAGCAGCATCTGGGTATTAGAGGTTTGAGTGAGATGTGAGCAATTAAGGCATCTTGAAGTGTCCTCAGTGTCTGTTATAGTACAAGGCACGACTTAATTCATTCATTGTGTTAGGTGGTGGAGGAATATCTTGGGCTTCTACATGATGAAGAATGATCCTTCAATCTTAAACTTATGATTTGAAGTAGGCTTTGGCCGTTGGGCGCCAAATTTTGCCCATCACTCCAGACTTTTATGGTAGTTCATCGTGGTCTTCAACTTATTTAAGGCACTTACTTACTTACCTTAAGTTACTTTTTCTCGCCTCCTTCCTAATTATAATAAGTATTCTTTCGGCGAGTCGATTTTGGCCTGATTTCTCCACTATTTTGTCAGCAACGTCGAAGGGCGTCAACTACACATGTTGAGGAACTGTGAGAAGTTATCTCATTAAAAAAAGAGTATTTTCACATCTTCACAGTCAAAATGCCCAAAAATATACGCTCTATACTGGGAAAGTCAAATCGAATCACGAAACCCTCTTGTCTGTCAGCCGCGGGGCAGGCAAGACCAGTACGATCGCCTGTCAAGGCGCGCAAACCCAAGGACGATGAAGCAGAGCTCTTTCAGGACAAGCTGGACGACCTGGGGCTCACTAGAATCCTACAGGAAGAGTTGACGCTACGAGATGTCGTCCAGGCGATGCGCTATGTCCGGTCACACATGTTCAGCCCCGTTCTAGCAACGGGGTTCAACTCGACACGGACCACCGAGGTGCTCAACTATCGGGTCGCCACACCGCCCATCGTGACGGTTGGTCACCTCAACGCGATCCTGAACTCGCCGTCCAAGGTGGCACGGGAGATGGCTGAGCTCACGGGGAAGGGTATTGTGAGGCGAGTAAGGGTCGAGAGGCGTGGCGGCATGGGCGAGGCGCTCATCGAAACGGCCGACCTGAATGGGATGATCGATAGGGCGCAACTGGGAGAGGGGACAAATCTGTCGTTTACGGCATTCTTGAAAGAGAATCCCACAGCGCAGACTCTTCCCAAAGGCGTATTAGAGGATGGCCAGGTGGATGAGCTCGTTCGAGCGGGTTTCCTGACAGGTTCGACGCCTGCCACTCCAGGAAACACCCTCGACGTCCGCCCGGAGGACCGCACGACTCTCATGTCCATCCAGCACGTCTCCCGCTTCGCCTCCGGCACCGTCTCGGCCGTGGGCGGCCGCAACGTCATCCACCTGTCTGGTGGAGGTGGTGGAGCCCCGACGCTCACGCACGCTGCCTCACAGGCGGGGTTCCGGCTTGCGATCCCTGGCCACGGGCGGTACCTGAAGCTGGCGGAGGGCACCGTCGACTGGGTGCGGGAGGCGCTGGGACGGTCCAAGTGGGGCGAGTGCCCGGAGAGCTGGTTGCAGGAGCGGTTCGAGGGCGGCGGGCTGTACGGGACGCGATGGAAGGTGTTCTGGGGAGTTCAGTGGGAGTGGGTGCTGGGCGAGGCGGTTGGGCTTGGGGTTGTCGAGCTATTCGAGACGGGGAGTGTGGGTAGGGGAGTAAGGGCTTTGGGAGTCTAGGAAGGATGCATTTCGCATGTTGACTGGGGGATTACGGGATGCAGTTTGTGCCAAATGCCATGAAGACATACGAGGAATGAGATATGGGGGTGGTATTCCTCATGCAGAACCCTTGAGCGTTGGTATCGAGGGGAATTGGCATGCACCGTACAGGTTCAAAAATGGTTCGCGTTATGCGTCTACATAAACTAGATTTGACAGAACGCGTCCAGGGGAACAAAGATATAGAGTCGCTGAAGCCTGAATGTATAATACGGGGTATATAAATCAAGGATGTGGATGTTGTACTTGAACCGCGGTGCTGTGCTTTTTGGAGATTGGCTATGCACATATTCGTACATGTACTACTTTTAACACATCTAAATATGTGACGTAATGTTAAACTGGAAGCTCAGAAGGAAACAAATGGCCGGTTCAGGTCGATGGGATGGCTTCCTCGAGAAACCCACGTGGGAGAAGACGACTCTATGTCAAGTTTCCCTAGACAGAACCATACCTAGTACGGACATATTCGTAAGTGCGGATTACACATACATCCCAAAAAGATTGCATTTCATCCTTCGCGGCTCGAGGGTGCAAACAAAGCTTTCCTTGTCCGGTCATGACCCCGAGCTGGTGGGGTCGTTTGCTGGAGCCGGCGAAGAGCATTTCCTTTTTTCGTCTGCCCAGGTTTGCAAACTCCACACAGCGTGGAGCCCTCGATAATTATCCCGAGAGCTGGGAAACTTGCAACGGCGCGGGCTAGTAGAGGAAAGGTCCCTGCCCGAGAAAAGTCTCACGAAAGGCTAAAAAGTAGGCTGGATGAGTAAAAGTAGCCAATGGACTAGGCACGGGAGGAATGCGACGATTACCAAGCTATCAAAGAGGTCTTGAAGGGGCTGTGTTAGACTTTTCTAGCTGTTTGGCTATCTGGTGAGGCTTGAGAATAGGCTCCAGCCATATCCGCCCATCGGAAGTGTTTTGGCCATTAAGTTCAACCATGGTACTATCCGTACTGGACATGCATGTAGTTTCGAAACCACAGACTGAAGTCTAATAGGACAAGAAGTCCGTAGCAAATGGCGACTAGGGACGGGAAATCATTCCGTCGCGGTGTTTCAGATCCTTCCACCGGGGTAGCCATGTGGAAATACGTAGTGCTACATTGAGGCTGTCGATGGTGCGTCGGGCGGGACGGGCAAACTACTTCTTGACCAGGGCAATAAGGGGTGGTAGACTGACGGAGAAAAAGCATACTGATAGGATAGCGGGTGGTTGCAAGGAAGATTCTTGACTGTGCCGTGCAAACCAACTGTCTAAGGTCAAGCTTGAGAAGCTCCTCAGACTAAGTATCGATTGTAGTCGACCAAAAGAGACAGCGAGACTGTGATAGTGATGATGCTAATGTAAAGATGCTTGTGAGGAAATCCGGTGATGAAGCCATGTGCGGTTGAGAGTAGACATTGGGTCGATGATAGTGGATGAAACACGGCATGGCGTTCATCCCCGGCCCGAAGTGACAGAAGGATTCGCAATGGCATGCTGAGGGTGGGAGCTGGCGACGGCAAGCCCGAAGATGTCACAACGCTCAGTTGAGCAATGATGGATAAGACGACACACAAACACCGACCGGTATTCGGGATTTGGTGCTTGGTGCCAATGACCCATGTGTATGCATTCGTAGATACGAAGTTTTGAGGGCTCCCATGGAACCCGAGTTGGCGGGAGCGAAAGTGAAGAACCCTTGATGGCTCAGGGGGGAAGACGAAGACAAGGGACGACGACGAGGGACGAACAGGGTGCATCTGCTCATCTCGTCGTGCCTCGTCAACGGCTCTCCCCACATGAACCCTGCAAATCCTGCGAACGTTTGGGGGGAGGGGGGACGGGCCCTGAGGCTAGCTGGACTGTGCGGGCTGTGCCACTGTGGGAAGCAAAAGAGTGCAGATCGGTTGGTCGTCGAGGGCATTGGGCATCTGGCAATCATGTTCTCTTCATGAGCAGTTAGCAGTATCGTGCGATGATTCGACCCTTCAATCGTGGAGGCTGTCTAGATGCGGTAAGGCCACCGACAAGGCTCCCCTCCAAGCGTGGCTCACGGACGCTTTTCCGAGGCGAGCACGTTAGCGACGAAATAACGGCGCAGTAGCGACGAGCGTCGGGGTCTGGAGAGAAGAAGAGATATGACAACTCGGCATGCGACTGTGATGGACAAGGGGCTGGAAATTGCAGCCACCTTTTTGCTCGGGCCCATCGACGCCGTGCCCGCCATGTGAGAGGGCGGACAGCCAAGATGAGACGCCGGCCAGCTGATCAGCCAACGCCATTAAGATGCAAGGCGAAACCGGATGGCGTTGGGACAACGACCGGGCTAATAAGAGACAACCGTCACACGCTATTGTGTGCAGGTCAGCCAGCCATTTCTTCTTTTGTTTCTGAGGTGATTGTGATGTACTGGACATAGCCTGGCTATTCGCGGGGTCGAGTCTTGTCTTAAATCATTTGATGGTCAGCGAGCAAATACGTATTGAGAATCGTGAAGGGTGATAAAAACTTCAGCGCCCTATTACCTCCTGTATGTCAATAATCGCCCCTGTTGGATCGTGATCGTCCAAATCGCCGAGCACGTTGGTCTGCTGCATCTGCGTCTGTGCCTGCGTCCACCGCCGCAGCCGTGCATAATGGACCTTTACCACCGCCAAACCAACAAGGATCGTGGCTTTTGTGGTGGGGGGGTTTAAAGGACTTCTCTTGCTTTGTCCTTCTCTCACGGTTCCGTTGAGCAACCCATCTTAGCTTCTACAAGCCCGGGCAATGCATGGATGGACCTGCGACCAGGACAAGAAGCCTGGACGGCGGCATTGTGAACGCAGCGCACACACACACACACGCACGCACGCGATGCAAAGAAGTGGTGACTTTCATCCACGTGCATGTATCCCCACGTAGTACTTTTCTACAAAAGTACAGGCATGTGTTCGGGCCTGAGAGAATCCACAACTCGTGTGATGACGCAGTCGCATCACATACCGGAATTGGACTGGGATCAGTGCCGCAGCCGACGGAAATGCCCCCATCTGGCTCTAAGGTGACCCCCGCGGTGGCGCGTGATGGGCAAAGACGAGGCTCGCGAAGATTGGCTAGGCAATAAGGGACAAATCGAAATACCGAGTTGATGCCCTAATTGCCCCTATGCATCGGACGGAGAGCTTGGTAGAGGTTGTCACACCTTTCAACTAAACTAGCCGCATGTGAGGTCGGGATGGTACTGTAGCCAGGGGTGAAATGTTGCCCAGGCAGGAGTAGCAGTCGGAATATAGCTTGGTTAGTTTATCGAGATTTTTTGAACTTAGCCCATTCGAGCTGAACGTGAAAGGCATTGCGTTTTCAAAGGGATGCAGGGAGTATGAAGTCGATGAAAAGGGGGGGAATACAGTTTGACCAAGACAACTTCCATCCCTTTGGCAAGGCGGCCGGACAGCGAGACACGGGCGGGCGGGCGGGCGGACGGACGGGAGCGAGCGAGCGAGAATGAAGCCAATGCAGGAAGCCGGCGAACTGTGGAGGAACCTGTGGCCGCAGACTTTCAAGTCCCGCTCGGGTAGCAGCATGGCTGAAGAAGCAGAATCCGCGACCGTGTATTGCAATTGGATGAGAGATGCAGCACAAGGTGCGCCAGCAGCAGAGGACAGAAAAGTCGTGGAGTCAGTCAGGGTCCATTTGTTTGGTAGGATCGACAAAGCATTTTCGAATACTAGCATCTAGACTGCCCTGTACGGACCAGGTTTTAGTCCCATCGTCTCACGTTCAGCTCAACCTCGAGCTACTTACCCAGTTAAGAGCTTCACGACTGATTCAGTACAAACCAGCTTGCCCTTCACCTCTAGCTCTCGGCAGCCAGTTTCAGGGACCTGACTCCTCCCTCGGAGTCTCTCTGACAACTGGCCTTCTTCCGGCAGAAATACAGGGAGAGTCCAGCGTCGATCTGGGGCGCCTCCACCTATCAGTTCCTGGCCTGGCATTGGCTGCTACGGGAGAGCCTCGCCCCAGCCTCACTCTCGCCCAGGACATCCTGTTCGTGCCGTCCCCGCTGCCATTCCTTCCGAACCCAAATCCGTCTTAAGCCTAGCGGTTTTCCAGCTTCGGCCCCGGAAGATTGCCCCAAGTGGCTTGCAGCGGGATGTTGCAATGGGTGCCCTCGTTGGGACTCGTCAACCGGCGACGACTCCCTAGTTGGCTTTGGCCAAGCCATGGACCCCGGGAGCCCTGGGGTGGTAACCCCCCGGTTGGTCAACCCAGTGCGACTCCCCCAGGCTTGCATATCGCAATTACAGCGCCTGGCTTCCCCTATCGTTCCGGGTCGGCTCTGCAATCTCTGCAATCTCAGCGCTTGCACTGCAGGTGTTTTGAGGTGCTTTGAAGGACGGGAGGGACGATATGTTTGGAGATGCTCGGTTGCGCTCTGGCTTGCTTGTCCTCGCGGTACTCGACCCTCGGTGCGCGTTGCAGCGATATCTGATGTACCTGATGGACGACGCTAGTCCTGTACACACTGTAAGAATATGCCTGCCCCAGGGCGATCAGACCTGACCTCACCTCACTGAGAAGCTGACCGGACTGATGAACCCCGTCGCCTGTCACTAGGGGCCTAGATGGGAAAGAAGGTTATTTGCCTGACTGTTTCCCGTATCGCAGTGTCCCTTGGAACTCTCCCTAATTACCAAACTCCTCAACTGCGGCCGGCGCTTGCACATCGTGGTTCCCCTTCTTCTTTATTGTTGATTTTTGCATCTGCTTCATTGTGCAAGTCACTCATTCCCAATCCATTCGGCCACCCGCTTCAACCCGCGCCGTCACGCCACTCCAATCATTCCCTAATCCCTCGCTGTCAAGTGGATCCGCTCGGTGCCAGTCAAGTTGGTCTCAGCCTCTTCCAGCACGTCCTTTCAGTCCTCACGCGCCCTGCCCACCCTCCCGACAACACCAGCACCAAGCGGCCCTTGCTCCCACAGCCTGTGGACTACTTCGTACCTAAGCAACTAAGGTACACTACGAATCCGTCCGAGTCCGACCGTACCCAATCCAACCGCCCTGTGCTGTTCGCCCATCGGCATCCATCACCACCCCAGCTCTCAGCACTAGCATCGACACCGGCAACGACGTCGGCTCCCGCCCAGACCAAGCCATCGCTAGTACATACATAGCAGATCAGCGTCCCACGCCAGCCGCCGTGACCGTGTCGCCAGGCCTGATCTTGATCCGTGTTGCCTGCCCGACCCGAGAGACAACCACCCACTCGACCACTGCCTGCGCAGTGAACGTCCTCCCCCGACTTTCCTTCCTGCTCCCTCGGATATCGAACCTGACCCTGGCCAACATCGTCACCGTGCTCCTTCAGCGACGAAAAAACGAACAAGCTGCCTGCGCTAGTCCCTAGCCATCAACCCTGCTTAGGACCTGGAGACACTGGGACTTGGGGGACGCCTGTGGTCTTTGCTTTTTGTGAGAGGGGTTTCACTTCCTTCCCTCCTTGTCTTCTGTTGTATTGCTCCTCCGCCGAGAGATCCCCCCTTCAACGCTGCCCCCTTTCGATTCGATCCCTTCTTCGGCACCGGGAATTCCTTCCCTTGGCGACTGTTGGTACGTCTGCTTGCAAATTTCAAACTGTTCTTCTTCATCCTACGTCCTTCGTCCTCTGCACAACTGGATGTGGCCTCCGCAACTCGCACCATCATATGCTCCTCTGTCGTCGACTTTCAGCGCCACTAACGGGTACATGCTTCAGGTCAACCGAATCCCGCAAGGAACACTCCTCACAACTCCGTCGCGCACCAACGTTTCAACCACCATCCTCCTCCCGTGATCGACCGGACGCCTTCACTCCGCTCTCACTCGAGAACTCAAAATTTTCGATTTAGATTCAAATCGCACGCGTTCTATAGTGCGACGCCGATCAACTTAATCATACCATTGTCTAGGGGGTCCATGGACAGCCGATCCCTCTGAAGGGCATAGACAGACCTCGCACCGGGTCTCCAACAACAGCCCTGCGAGTATTCATTCTTTAACCTATTCCCGAAATTATTCTACCACCGTCATCATGACTACCTTGCCGCGACCATCGCGGCCATCTCTTGGGCCTCCCAACATGGCCCTGCCTGCTCTACCGGTTAGCAAGACTCGGAAGAGCACTGGAAACATTCCAAATCCGCCTACGATCAAGTCAGCACCCGGTACTCCTCGATCGGGACTGAGGACACCTTCGACAATGAGCTTGGCACCTCCCGGGCCTACTCCTACAACCGCTGTCCCGCATCAAAAGCTTGGATTACCAGCAAATGGCGCTGGAAAGACGATCCGAAAGAGCGTCAGTATCAACTCTTTCCCCCAGCCGCCACGGGGCGACACTCGCCCAAGCGGCGTCCCTCCAAGTCCGCGAACCGCCAGAAAATCGAAGTCGTCGAACAAGGACTCAATATATAGCACATTCAGCTCAAGTACTCCTAGCTTCCTCAATGGTAGCGCCGACGGCAAATCCATCACCAGCGTCCGCATGTCGGATGGTTTAATCAGCGTTTCTTCTCCTCCACAAAGCCGAAGCTCCTCAGCACAAGACTCGTATTCGACATCAGCAACAACCTACGATGATCCTGCCGAGGGATCGGCCCAGAAGTCAGATTCTCCAACCGACAAGGCATCATTAAAAGGGGATGGAAAGGGCAACGTCCTCGTCAGTGTTCGTGTGAGACCTGACGCAGGTAACAACAGCGGCCACCCAGAGGGCGAATGGATGGTGGATGGACGAAAGTCACTTATTTCATACAGGGGCAAAGATGGTGGTGACCATTTCTATGGTATGTGGGACTGGGCGAGCACCGTATTTAGTAGCATCGCTAACGGCCCTTTACAGACAATGTCTTTACGACTCACGATAATAACTCCCGAGTATACGATCACTCCGCAAAGCGCCTAGTCCGACGAGTCATGGAGGGTTATCATGGTACAGTATTCGCCTACGGTATGACCGGTACAGGCAAGACGTTTTCAATGCAAGGAACGGCCTCATCGCCCGGTGTAATTCCCCTGGCCATCACCGACATCTTCTCATACATTCGAGAGACGCCCTCTCGGGAGTTTCTGTTGCGAGTCAGCTACCTCGAAATTTACAACGAGAAGATTCACGACCTTTTGAGCATGCCTACTGGGAGTGGTGTTGGAGGCAACACACAGCAGGATGAAATCAAACTGCGTGAGGATAGCAAGCGAGGTGTCTATGCCACTCCGCTCAAGGAGGAGATTGTGCAGAGCCCGACCCAACTCCTGCGAGTTATCGCTCGCGGAGATCAGGCGCGACGAACAGCCAGCACTCAGTTCAACGCCCGCAGTTCCCGAAGTCATGCCGTCGTTCAAATTGTTGTCGAGAGCCGGGAGCGAATACCAGGTGGTAACGCCTCGTCAGAAAGCAAGCGATCCGGTCTTCCCCCAGGTGGTGTCCGTGTCTCAACACTTAGCCTCATCGATCTGGCAGGTTCAGAAAAGGCTGCTGAGTCGAAAGAGCGACGACAAGAGGGAGCACATATCAACAAAAGCTTGCTCACCCTAGGAACCGTCATTGCGAAGCTTTCGGAGTGGAAAGAGAAAGAAGCTAAGGGCGGTGATAAAGACGGAAAGCATCTTCCTTACCGTGATAGCAAGCTTACCCGTCTACTCCAAGGCGCCTTGTCCGGAAACTCGCTCGTCAGTATTCTTTGCACCATCCAAACTGGCGCAGGGGGTAGTACGGCATCGGCCAACAACCACACTCTAGAAACGATCAACACGCTCAAGTTTGCTTCAAGAGCGAAGAACAACATTGTTAGCCATGCGAAGAGGGCGGAGGAGGCACTCGGCGCTGGCGGTGACGGGGGTGCGCGCGTAATGTTAGAACGATACCGAATGGAGATTCTAGAGCTAAAGCAGCAGTTGGAAACCCAGGCCAAAAAGAAAAAGAAGGACTCAGACGAGGAGAGCAAGGTTCAAAACGAGGAGGAAGAAAGAGCTCGGGAGATCGAGGCTGCGGAGCGACACGAGGAGCAGATTCTTGAAATGCAATTGGCGCGCACAGCACTCAAGGAACGGATCGACCACTTGAACCGCCTAATCCTCAGCTCCAAGTCGATTGGCGTCAACACGAACGGTTCCATCAGCTCTCTTGGGCAGTACGCGCGGTTCTCGCAGGTCTCACTACCTGCATCCATCCGATCATCAGTGGCTACCTCGACGGGTGGCAGGTCAATCCTGGAACGAACATCGTCGATGACCTCGGCAACTTCGACTATCGGGCGACGGTCTAGCGGGGGAAACCAAAGGGTCGGAGAGAACGATTCTGGCGAGACGGAGGAAGACAGCACTGGCGAATTTGGAGATGGAACAGCCTCCCTCACGTCCCAGAACCGAGCTCTGCAGTCAGATCTTGCCGACAAGAATCGATACATTGCTACGTTGGAAAAGCGACTCTTGCAAGCCCGGAGGGCCAGCTCATCGCGTGCCTCGGTAGGCTTCGCAGCGCCCAACAAGGCTATCATGGTTGGAGAGGACCATAGTGTATCTGCCGCGCTCCGGGATAAGGATAACGAAATTGCCGATTTGCGAGCGAGGCTGGATGACAAGGACCGGATGTTGGCGGCACTACGAACTGCCGCGCGCTCGCGAGATACGGCTGAAGCCTCGGCGGAACCACGATCGCCGGTGTTGAAGGAGGGTCATTCTTCATTACCGGTCAGCCCGCTGGTACCAGAAGCCGAAAAGAAACGGTCCCGAGGCGTCGATGAGATGAACAAGATGTTGGATGAGATGCTCCAAGACAGAGTGGAAGCGGGACAGGTGGTTCGGGGCACGCGAGGAAGTGTGCGAGTAGCAAGCGCACAGAAGATGGATTCCTTGGCAGCAGAAACTGCACACAACATGGAGCCTCTGCGACGGAGCCCTACGCCAGGGCTTATAGAGGAGCCCAAGGCCGTCTCATTGGAGGCATAGGGACAGGGGCGAGGGGAGAAGTGAGTGGAGGACTTTATTTTCTTTTGTCATTGTTGAGAAGCGGCCAGCACCTGGAATTAGGACGAAGCAAGCGGCGTTTGGGCATGGGAGATACTCCGTCAAGGGAACTTGAGGTTGTTTGCGTTTATACCCGATCACTTTCGTTTGTCACGGGAAAAAGGGAACACGGGAAGAGAAGCGAGGAAATGTTTGTTTGATTCATGATGTGGGCACCTGTATCGTTTGTTTCTGGGTGAGAACAGGCCAGTAACTGGCTCGACTAGACGAGGACGGGACAAGACGGGAAACGCCGCATATGTGTGTGAGTAATCTATGGCGACAGAAGAATGACGCGACAAGACGTCTACGTTGGGACCATTTTCTTTTATATGATTCTTTGCGGTCGACATATCTTTATGTGTATTATTATATACCTACCCATGGTCATGAATCAGAGGGTAGCGCGGACATTATGGACAGCGCCCGGTTATTGAACTGGTTAGATACCTAGTCATGGGAACGAGAGGGCATGGGCCCAGAGAATGAGAAAGGACAAGTCGATCTGCCATGATCCATGTTGGGATGCGGTGATGAACTAAAGCTTTTTGTGGTGTTTACTTAGGTGGTGTTTGTAAAGGACTGGTAGTCTCATAGATGCATGTCCGCTTCTGGCCAAGATACCTACCTATCCACGTGGTCTAAGCCTAGAGTAAGTAACAGAGTAAGGTATACGGTTAGCTATGGCTTGGCCGAGGATAGCGACGTAATTGGCACTTGGGCTTGGAGGCGTAGGTGGTTAGCCGAACAGCATTAAGCTTGCAGAGGAGAGAGATGCGACAAGGACCTGGATTTGAGGATGTGACAGACGCCAGCTGCATGCCGATGGGGCGCGAGTTGCATGATGTAGACCGCGATGCAATAAGTACAGTACAGTCGCACAAAGAGAAGGGGCATAATGAGCTTGAGACTCATTGTCATCACTGTCATCGTCGTCGTAGTGTGTGTGATATGAGAGGCGTTGCTCAAAGCCCCCTCAGCCATGACGAGACATGGGTAGTGTGAGGTGAAGTGGCAGTGAGCTATGAGATGGACGGAGCATGAATATGGGAGAAACGGCGAGACAGTGGGCGAAACCTGGGATGCAGCGTTCAGCGATAAAGGCAAAACACGGAGCACATGCAGCCGAGATATTGATACGGGACTTGTTTTGTTTTCCATTCTTATTTTGTTTGTTAGCTTTCGAAGAAGGCGTGTTTGATGTAGAGAGGTTCGAATACTCCGTACAGACGGAGGGGGCGGGATGAGAGTGTCGCTTGCAAAAACGGGCCATCAGGCTCACATGTCGCCGTCCCGTCTAACAAGTTCAAGGCTGCGCCGAGATTGTCATGGGCCGTTTGAATCTCGAGCCCGGCTGGCTGTGATTGGCTCGTGACCCCGAGCAGCCCTAGTGTTGAATGTTGGAACTCGCTGGTTGGCAGCGGTTGAGATCCATGGGCGTGTCAATGTGAAACCGGGCTAACAGAAAAGGCGTCAAGCGGCCGCTTCTGGATGAGACATCTTATTGGGGGGCATTCGAGTCGTTCGGGGTCCTGGCACTAGTTAACCCCTGCCAAGCCACCTCGCGTTCCTGCAGATTGTCAGGGAGTTGCGGACTTGGTTATGGGCAGGGGTGTGAAAGACTCGGGTAGCAGGTATTCTCGCCTGTGATTTGTGGTGGGTTTTCTATGAAATAGTGACTCTCCTGAGAGGTAGACTAGCCCTTTTGGCTTGCGTTGACTGGCAGATGGAGGAGCGAGCAGTGTGGGATCGGACGAAGGATCAAGGTGAGGATGAGGGATCGAGGAGGATTGATACGCACGATGGACAGTAACTCAGATCATCATAGCAGCTTTGGTAAGTACTCTGTAACGCGGTAACCTCGCCATATTATTGTTCACCCACCATGACGGTATTAACTGTAGTCTCGCATTCTCAGCATAGTGTATGTAGCCTAAGCATGGCCTATTCAACGTGTTCCATGTTTGTGACAGGCGTCTTGTCTTGGTTGGCTGTCAGCAGCCATCTCTTTCAACCTGGAACGACTTGCCTCGAGTCTGTGTATTGTGTGCCTGTGGCCTGTGTCATCGTCATCCATGGATCCTGGTATTGTGGTGCTCTTTCTTGGCCACACTCTCTGGTCCATGTGCTTATGGTCAGTCGTCTGTGCTTACTCCCGTTGCTCACTCTCACCCACCTCACTCTTACACATCCCTGGGGTACTTAGGTAGGTAAGTAGTCAATCAATCAATCTGTGACTACTTAGTGATCGGTGTTGAGAACTCTCCCGCTGTGTGTACGAAGTACAGCCATGGTTTGCAGACTGGCAGCAACCGTTTGATATTGTACAATGTCTACTGTATACTGTATACAGCCTGAGGCACTGGGGTAGTTGACCACAAGGTTCCGTATTTGGAGATGTTAGCGAGAGAGGCCAAGACGTACCGACTCGCCGACTCACCGCATTGCCAGCCGACGGTCGCGACTCTTAAGGTGTAACTACTACTAGTAAAGCATGTACGATGTCTGTATTAAGCCCGCGATGGAGCATTGCATCTCGGTAAGGTCGGGTTACTGCTTACCTACCTACCTTGGGAAGGCACGACTGTCGTAGCTCCGGAGCATCCTTCCCATCCAAGGTCCAAACGCCTTGTTTTTTCCAACGATCGAACCAGGCATAAAAGTCACAAAAGTCACAACACGGGCACGACACAGGCACAGGCGCAACCCGAAACCCTACCATGCAACAACCCCATGGCTCTTTCCCTGGCATGGCGGGCCCCGTCTCGTCCGATTTTGGTCTTGGTGCCCGCCCGGCGACGCGCGCAAACGTCCCCAACGCCGGCCGAGTTGAACGCCGCCAGCGCCAAACGTCAAACGCCAACATCCTGCATCCCGACGCTTCCTTCCTGCGCTCCCCTTCCCTTCCCTTCCTTCCTCACCCAAACCTCCAATTTCACCAGGGCCCTCCTGCGATTCTTGAGCACGAAGGCTTGACGTCTTCCTCTGCACCCCGGTTTTGTTCTGCTTGTTTGTTTGCCTCTGCTTCTCCCAGACGCTCCTTCCCCCTCACATCTCCATCTGCTTCTTCCTTGGGTACTTGGGTGCTCCGTTCTTTTTTTTCTTTCCAATTCGATTCGATCCTCGGCCCCGCCTTCCAACTGGTCGTCCGCTGCCTCTCATTTCTCTGACGCCTCCCCTCACGTCCCTTTTGGATCGGGTGTTTGTGGTTTCAGCGGCCTGGACCACTCCCGGCTTCGCCTCATTGCCAGCTTGAGCTGAAGCTGTTTTAAACTTAGACTTGAGGACTCGACTCTTCAGCCGAACTAACCCACTTCCGTTCATGACTATCATCGTCGACACTCACGCCCGTTTTGCGACTGCTCGATGTAGCTTCATCCACGAATACTCACGACTCTTAACTTCTCTATTCTCTGTTTGCTTGCCTGGTTGCACCAGCGGCTTGCCGCCCGTCTTGGATACGCACTCCCCCTTCTCGTCACTCCTTCGTCCCTGGGACTTGTTTTCAAAAGTCGAGGCGCCTTTACTTGTACTCACTTCAAGCCACGACACGACATACACACTCTTGCTCCCATCTCAAACCACCGTGTTTGACCTCTTCAACCCAACTATCATTCATCAGCCATCGTCTTTCTTCTAAACTTGAACACGATCCTTTCAACTCGACGTTACGATGGTGTCTCCTTCAACTAGCACCAAAATGCTGGTTGCGCCAGCCCGACTCAACCTCCGCCGAGGCGGTTCCTACAACCACCTCGATCGTGGTCCCCTCTCTTCGACCTCTTCTCGATTCAACTTCAACCACCTTCTCTTCTCCCCCCCACCTTCCCCTAGTCTTCCAGCCTTAGTCCCGAGACCCAAGAGGACTCCCTCTCAGATTCTAGTTACTCGGCCGAGCCGAGTCTTTCGTCGCCTCTTCCTTCTTGCTGGACTACTTACAATCGTTTATCTCTTGGCTCTAGCCTTCCGGGACCATGATGTCTTGCCTGCCGTCTGGCCCTACTTTTCCAAGGCCGAGGGGTTCGAACTGGTTGGACAGGACGCCTTCCCCGACTTCCCTACGCCCGTTATTATTAGCGATACCAAGGGCCGATCGAAGTGGTCCATCTCGATTCCCCATGATTACGACTTTCCCTTGTCCATCGACCAGTATTCAGACATGAGTGGACAGTGTCGAGAGGTCTCCTCCCGCGCCAGGGACCTTCACCACAAAACCCCAATATCAGAGCAGACCATGCTGAGCTACGATTCCCCAGATGACTACTTTGTTGATGTATACGAGGCGGAAAGAACAGGTTTGCTGCCGTCTCCGCCCATGGGGGTCCACGCTAAGCAGCCTGGTCATATTGTTGGGATGGACAAGGAGTCGATGCAGTACAAGCCCGTCTGCAAGAGCTCCATGACCTTCGTGTTGGAGACTCCAGATGCCGGCTTGGGCAACACACTCATGATGCTGTGGACCTTTTACGGACTGGCCAAGGAGCAGGGCCGGGCCTTCTTCATCGATGACACTCGCTGGGCCTACGGTGCCTACACTGACATATTCACGTCTCCTCCTGTCCCTGACTGCCGGCCGCCTCCTCGACACCACATTGTTCCCTGCCCCTTCCAAGCTGGTCACTTGGTTGTCTCGACCGTGACCGCAAAAGAGATCTTCCCAGCTTTGCTAGCTAAGAGCCATCGCACGGCTGGCACTGACAATGGATTGCGCGGACTCTTTGACCTCGCTCACACAGGGTACCAGGCTATGTTCGGCTTGAATAAGCAGGACCAGGCGTATGTCGATGAACGTGTCAGCGGACTGCGGGCTAAAGCTAAAACAACCGAATCCAGCGCTCCAGACATGCCCGTCATTGGACTTCATATTCGCCACGGAGACCAGCACCCCATCGAGTACCAGTACCGCGATGGCTACATCCCCGCCGAAGTGTTCCTCGAGACTGTCGGGAATCTTGTAGAAGAGTACTACAACAAGTCCTCGGCGGATACAACCATCAACCGCGATTCTGTCACCGTCGTCGCCACCGATGACCCAACCGTGTACGAGGAAGCCGAGTTCTCCAAGGTTGTCTCTTCCCAGGAGCGAATCCGTCTGGCCTCGAAAGTGGCCATTGACGAGGCCAACCCCAATCCACATGCGCTTCGTCATTTTGTCGACGAAACCTTCGGCTGGGAGGGCGGCTTCTTTTCCCCCATGTTTTGGAACCTCGGCGTCGATCGCAAGAACAACGCTGCCAACGCCCCCAATGGCGTGAATGTGCACAACGTAAACATGGAGGCTCGGCACATGGCGCCTCCGTCAGAGCAGACGCTGAGATTGCGGAGCCTCATCGGGCGGGCGTACATGATGGACTTAGCAGTGCTTGCTGGCGCAAGCGATCAGGTGGTTTGTGCCGTCAGTGCCATGGGGTGTCGGCTGCTGGCTGTGATGATGGGCTGGGAAGACGGCATCGCAAAGGGCGGCTGGGTGAATGTCGACGGATCATACGGATGGACTGGTATCAACTGGTGATGCTCGACGACCTAAACTCTGGTCTACATCCACCTACGGCGCTTTGACTTGTTCGGTGTCTCATAATGCGCGGAGACGACTGAGGAGGAACGAAAATATACCCACCAATTACATGGGGCACTGGTAGGCGTTTGTCGGTGGCATATATTCTTGAGCGACTTGATGCCGTATTTTGTTTAGCCCTTTCATTCGTTGTATCTATAGCAAGACTTAATCAGACTCATATGGGCAAGCCGATTTACGGTTAGATCTCGACACATTGCGTTACTATCTGTGACAGACTCTTTGTTTCCTTTCATGTAGAAGTAGGCATCAGCTCAAGTGAATAAGAGCTGGGATTGAATCCATACTATCACATGCCAGAAGACATGCGACTATAATTCTCATTCATATTCCGACAACATTGTGTATGATAGCTCCCAACGGATGTCGGAACCGCGTACTCCGAATTCCCCAGCTCTTTATAGTTTAGATCACGAAGTTGATCTACCAAGCCTCGGATGCCTCAAGCTTGTGGTGGCTTCATCGCGGATAAAAGCGGGGCTGCGCCACATTCCCGCGTATCACGCTTGCCTCTGTACTTACCTCACTTTAACGTTACTTGCCTTTCCGTTTGAACTCGCCATCTTCAACTCTGCATACACAACACAGCATCGTGAACCTCGCCGCCGACCGTTTCTCAACCTACCGAGGCCTGCCTCTCAAATCTCAACAAGACATCTCGGATGAACCCTTTGCAAGATTAACACAGGGCGCTCGAACTTACACCAGGCGCAGAGTAGCGAACATCACTCGCCTTCGAACTACACTCACTCCCAAGGAGCTGTCCCAGTCGCCAGAATGTCTTCACCAGCGCCTGGTGCTGGCCCAGCGCCGCCACCAAAGCCGCGACTCAAGATCAATGTCAGCCGATCCTCTTCCTTCGTCGCTGATGCCAACGCGACACCCTCCGCTACGACCGCCGGCGCTCCAACTCCCACGCCCACCGAGGGAGGCTCGCGCAAAGTCAAGCTCAAGATCACCCAGTCCCAGCCGACAACGCCCGCCGACAAGCCTCCCGCGAAGACCAAGGCCGGCAGACAAACTAAGCCTACACAGAAGCTCGTCGACAGCAAGAAGCGTCCACACGATGACGACGATGACGAACCCCTCTCCGCGTCGCACCCGACGACCAAGATCAAGCTCAAGGCGACCAAGTCCTTGCTGGCCAAGTCCGCGACGACTAAATCCGCCCTGACTAAGGCCGCCATGGCCAAGGCCGCCATGACCCCAACACTGGTCGTGAAACCCAAGGGCCGGGCGCCTATGCATCCGCCCGGTGATGGGTACGACTCGGAGGCGAGCGACCGGGAGAAGGACCCCTCGATCGAGGAGCAGTTCATCCTGCGGATGCTGCCGGGAGAGCACTGCGACTATGTGCGCTGGTGTATGGAGAATGGCAAGATAGGCGTTGCGCGAAGCATGGGAGGAGCTGATATCCAGCTGAAGTTTTTTGAGGAGGACACGCGGCGAGCAATGTTGACAGTCAAGGGTCAGCGCTATGCAGCCGTCATGGTCGATTTGCCGACCATCACTGAGGCAATGAAGACGTGGGATCGCAAGTCGTTCCTCAAGTCAGCCGACATTTGTCAGATGTTGCTGGTCTTCCAACCGGCGGCGAGTGAGATGGAGGCCAAACAAGCTCCCCTTCCAAGCATGATTGACGCCCACTTCAAGTGGCCGCATGGCCTGACGCCACCCATGCACGACTGCCTCAACCGTCGCTTCGCCAAGACAATCAGTCGGAAGGAAATCGAAGATAAAGAAGCCGAAGTCGAGCGCTTGCTGGGCGAGGACGCCAAGGCCACCTCTACGCGGTGGGAATGGATGGAAGAACCGCAGCCAGAGGTTGACGATGAAGACGCTGACGAGGACGCCGAAGGTGAGATGGACGACAGCATGGACTACTTCCAGAGTCAAAGTCAGGACATATTTGGCGAGGATGGCGACGGTAACGACGACGATCTCATGGCCGATCTTGAAGCCGCCTTCGCGGATGACCTAGCAGCCGAAACGCCCGTCACCGGCATTGACATGGGCACGCCCATGACCGGTACCCAGGCCAACACGCCCGCTGTGCATGATAGTATCGAGGCCGACGAATCCGAAGAGGTCTCAGATGATGACGACGATGACGACGAGGATGATGAACTTGACGAGGATGCCCGCGCCCAGCGTGACGAGGAGCAGGGCGTCAAGGACATCATCGCGGACCTGCAGAAGCAGCTGGGCAACAAGCAGACCGAGCTGGGCCGCACCCAGAACAAGATCTTGCGGAACCGAATCGAGGCACAAATCAAACAGCTGAAGTCGGAGATTGAGCTCAAGAAGTCATCGATTGGCATCGACATCGATGACTAGGATGTACAACACTATGGAAGAAGGTATTCGGATGTTTGCGGATCTTACCCGGTCGAGCAAAACGGCGTTTGGGGTAGACCAGGACAGGAAATGGACGGTTGATTTGCAGGTTTAGATACAAAATACCACGTCGTACGTTTCAACGCCCTACGGGGCTTTTTATTGCAATGAAGTTGCTCCTTCGAGCGATTATTCGAACGTTACTCAGACCCTCCTCCCCTTAGTGCTTCACATACTTGGTAACCCTGGACCCCTTAAATGCACCTTGATATCTCCGGTCAACTTAACCAACCCAATGCCGCTCAGGACCTCATCCCTCTCCCCAGGAGCCTTGCCGAGTTTTGCGCATTAACCACCAAGACATCCTTCACCATATCAATGACATCCTGCCAGGCGACAGTCCGACAAAGCTCCTCGAGATTCCGGGGTCGGGGCGCAGTCTCTCCTGAAGTGAGACTGTTGCGGAGGCGAATGCGTTTCTGGAGTGAGCGTTGGAGGAGAACTGCCAGGTCCGGGTCACGTTGAGACTGTTTCTTGAGATAGTTTACGGCAAACTGAGAGTCCGGGATCTTGGTGACCTTGTGGTCTCGGTTCCAGCGACGGGTAGAGTTTATAGCTTCCTGAATGCGAGACTTGATGTTGGTTCCGTCTGGAGCTAGTAGAACGTCAGTCAACGCACACGCATTCTTCGATGCAGCGTTTCTCACTTTGCTGGTCCCGATGCTGGGTTTCAACCCGTTTTTTCGCCTGGCGCATAGCCCTTGTCTCCATGCAGCGAGAGGTTGTGGGCGGAGCTCGAGGCTCTTCTCTAATATCATCCGAAGTTTGGAACTGGTCGAGTTGGCTTGACAAACCGCCAATGAGATACCTCAGATCCGATATCTCCTTTTTAAACCTATCCAATACCTCGCTCGCCTGTCGCTGCTGGTCTTCCAAGCCTCCCTTCACGTCCTCCTGCGTATCCTCGACCTTGGCCATATGAGCCTTCACGGCTTGAATCTCATGCATCATGGCGGCTAGACGGCTCTCGTTTTCCCGCCGGAACTCCTTGTCATGTTCGGTGTAGGAGACAAGGGTGCGGACCTCGCGCTCGAGCCGCTCGGCATGCCCACAGACGGCGCGGAGGTTTAGCTCAAATGTCATCTTAGCGATGGCGTCGGCCTGGGAGAGGAGCTTGGAGGAGCGTGTGAGCACGGTTGGTGGACTTGTCGACGAGGTTGTGGTGAGGGTTTGGGCATCGCCGTTGGTGGGTGATAGATTGTGGTTTGGAGTGACCCCTGAGGGCACTGAACGCCGGCGCTTCTGCAATGTAGCCATTTCGATGGATGCTATAAGTGGACTCAGATGTGATAGAAAGAGACACACATCCTCAGATGAGTTTACAAAAGGATGGAAGTGAAAGGCCAGCTAGTTGTAGTTTGTATCGAGACGGTGATGATGGAATGGAGGACGCCATCGAGGATGAAGGTTAGAAGATTGGCTACAAAGCAGCTTCCAGGTTTCTATCTTGCTTTCTAGGTGCCTTGTTACGTGGGGTGGGTGCCTTAGACTACCTTACGTATTGGCAATAAGAAAGGAAGGAGGCCATCCGTGGAAGGAGCGACATCCAACTACCTAAGTAGGTACTCCAACTAACTACAACTTGCATACGACATTTCTAACTCCAATCCATACCAAACACCAGCCAGAAGCAAATTCCATCACACACTCAACACCATCAAGATATTATACCTAGAAGCCAAAGGGACAGCTCGCAACGTATCTGAGTCCCTCTTGAAACCCAAACCCTCAACTACTAGGAACAGCCGCCCATTAGGTAACACTTTGATTCATTCTTAATCAGCATATCTGCCTCTTCACGACGTTGTCTGGCGTTCTTCTGCTCCTCCTTTTCCTCATCCTCTATGCGCTCCTAGTATATCACTCTCCGTCTTCTCCCTCTCCGTGGAAATCCAGTGCATAAACATATCCACATCCTTGGCAATCTGCCCCGGCACCGCCATCCGTTGCATCCACGTCGGCAATACTCCGCCCGCATTGGACGCCGTCCCCATCGTCCATTCGAGCTTGCCATCGGCCGTCTCCCGCACCTTCTCGACGCTCGTGTACGCCGCCCTTACCGTTCCCTCGTGTCCGGTCTCGGGGCCGACTTCCTCAGGTTGCGCCGCAATCTGCACCACCACAAACTCCCGACGCCCGCGCATCGCAGCCGTTGCCTGGATCACCGGGAACACGCGCTTGTGCAACGGCCCCGGCAGCTGATGCACCGACTCCTCGCTGCGCAGCGTCCAGTCTACCCAGACTGGACCGCCGACCTCGGCTTCGGCCGCAATGCCCGCACAATCCCACTCGCGGCGCACTGCCGTGCTGAGGATGTTCGGCGTGAAGGCCACCTCCGCCTCGGCGTGCCGCTCCTTGAAGCACCGTACGAATTCGGCCCACGACGCCGTTCCCGCCGTAGCGGCGTCCTCGTGTACGCTCTGTCGCAGCGCCCATGTCTCAGCAGATACGTGTCTGGAGTCGGCCCCAGGCGGGTGATGTTCCTTGACGACGGCGCGGAGCTGCTCGGCCGGCACGGTGCGCTCATACAGCCGGACTACCGCGGCGGAGTGGGGGAAGGTCTTGCTAGATTTGGGCTTCCAGAGCGAGGGAGCGCCGGAAGACTGCGCTGGGACGACGTCGAGGAATATTAGGGCTTCCTTGAGAATTGAGATGAGAAGGGGCTTGAGGTCATCACCCGTGGTTCCGGCCGGTGGGAGCTGGGAAGGGCGAATCCCCCAAAGACGAACCAAAGGGCCGTAGTCTTCACCCATCTTATACGTATTTAGGGTTGCTCTCCTCACTTGAGTTTAGATGTGCGGATAGAGTAAGTATGCCGAAACGCACAAGCCCCTTAGTTAGAGTTTTGAGTGAGTAGGTCGCAGGCAATGACTTGTTCGTCTATTGACCTCTTCAGCAACTTGTTAATTAGATACTGGCTCAAGGGGACTTAATCTTACCAGGAGGGAGAACTTGGGTAACAGGTGAGCCGGGGTAACTTCCTTGTCAATTTCAGCTCCGCGTCGGGATGAACTAGGAGATGTTCAAAGCAGTTGAAGATGCATTGTAGAGTTGTGGTTCAGGTCATGACGCTATAATTCCAGCACTCGCACCCGAACCAAAGTGTGGGGTTTATTGTTGCCGGCATCCCAATGCCGATCCAGCCAACCACTTAGCTACCTAACATGGCACGCATCATGACAACGATACTCGAACATGTCACATCACTGTATCAGAATCTCGTCCACTTCTTTCTAACTTAACGGTTTTCGTATTAAGAGATTTATAGTAATACTGCCGGGGCCTCTCATCAGCACTGCACAGCAATAGTTTTCATGCCAGCCAAATCATTAGTCTCCAACTCCTCAGCACGCCCATCGCATTGCTGCATATATACAGGTTCGGTATTTCCTTCCCACGTCGTCCTTTAGTCTATTCCCGCCTCTCAAAGTGGATGTTGGCAGGCTCCAGGGGTCGCGAGAAGAGCGAAGCGTAATCCGTGTCGATGAGGGTGTTTCCACCATCCACGTTGCGGAACCTATAATGGCGGACAACCTCAGCAACAATGGTCTGGAGCTGCAAGTTGGCAAAGTGCTCGCCAATGCAGCGGTGGCGACCAGCACCGAAAGGAAGGTAGGGAGAGGCAGAGCCCTTGCTGACAAGTCCGTAGCCGTAGTCGATCTTCTCCTCATCCTCGACGACATTGCGGAGAATAGTAGGAGCATTAGGAGAGTCATTCTCCCAGCGGTGAGGGTCCCACTCGTCGGGGTTGGGGAAGTAGGCAGGGTCGGAGGCGCTGACGCCAGGAGCGGCGAGGAGGGTGTGGTTTGTCGGGATGACATACTTGGTACCAGGAACGGCCATGGGCTGTTTGACGGCGCGCATGATGGAGTGGATAGGGGCGTGAAGGCGGAGGGTCTCCTTGATGATGGCTTGGTTGAGGGGCAGCTTGGCTAGGTCCTCGTACTTGAGCGGGGGTAGATCGGCGCCGAGTGCCTTGACCTGCTCCTGGTAGAGCTCCTCCATGATGTGGGGGTACTGAGCGAGACGGAGCATGATCCAGGAGCTGGTGGACGAGGACGAGTGCTGACCGGCCATGAGCAGGGCGATCATCATGTGGGCGACCTCGTGGTCGGGGACCTTGGTGCCGTTCTTGTAGGTTGAGTTCATGAGATGCTTCATCATGTCAAGCTCCTTATCCTCGTCACCCATAGCGCGACGCTCCTTGATAGTGTCCATGTAGATCTTGGCGACGGTACGTTGAGCGTGGTCACGCTTGCGGTTCCATGGGAGAGGAGCCCAGTGAAGCATGAAGTTGATGGGGGTGAAACCCATGTCGAGATCGTGGTAGAGGGCGGCGAGAGACTCATCGAACTTGCTGCGAATAATGGTGCCCTGGAGAGCGTGGGAGGCGGTAAAGATGGTAATCTCAGCCATCTTCTTGGGGATATCGACGATGCCGTTGGGGCCCTTGAAATCAGGGTTTCTCTTGAAGAAATCCTGGACCTCGCCGGAGATGATAGGGACGTAGGATCGGAAGGCCTCGGTTGTGAGAGCAACCTTCATGAACTATTGGCAGGAGGGATAAGTCAACAATTATTGCTTGAGAGGTCAATAGAGGGTGAGGCAGAGCAGGGGTTTGCGCACCTTCTTCTGTTCCATGAGCTTGGCGTTGGGGCAGTCGTAGACAACATCCTTTCCGAAGACGGGAGTGGTAAGAACCGTGTAAATTTCTTCGGCGCAAACATCCTTGAGCTTGCCGTTAAGGATGAAGTCGTTTCCAGAGGGGCCCACGGCAACGGTGGTCTTCTTGCCGAGGAGGACGAAGGTGAAGACATCACCAAACTGGAAATAGTTGTTAGCGATTGCGGTCGCACGACTCGATGGGGCGTAAGAGATGACTTGAAGACTAACCTTGGCGCGGTTCTCCTTGAAGAAGCGGGGAGGGTCCATGCCGTACGTGACGGTGCTGCCGACGATGGGGAACCAGTGAAAGACGAGCGGGGGCTCGTTGGGGTTCTTGAAGAGGAGCTGGCTAGCGACATTGAAGATGACGGAGAGGGTGATGAAGACAGCGAAGGCAATGGCGATCTGGGTGCCGAGCGCCAGGGTCTGGAACTGCTGCGTGAGCGGGTGGCCCGCGAGCTCCTGTATGAGGCCCATCGCGAAAGGGCGGCGGGTGGGTGTTCCGTTGGTGGAGGTGGTTTGGCGGCGTGCTCGTGCGGGCTAGGGAGGAGAACAGAAGGGCGAGAGAAAGGGACAAGACACCCGATAGGAAGGGAAGAGAAGAGAGGAGAGGGCGATGAAGAGCAGAGGATCCCGCAATTCAAGTACCTCGGAGGAGGAGAGAGGGCCGAGAAGAGGTGGACGGCGAAGGAGATTAACTGATATGTAATTGAACGGCCCCAACTTTTTCTGCCGACGGACAAGGAGACCAGGGGACAAGCCGACAAGGGGAGCAGGAGCCAAGGACGACAGACAGAACAGGACAGGGCAGGGGGCGTTCCCAACCAGTCAGTTGGGGGAAGGACCCACCACAGGCTCACCTCACTCACCCATTGCCAGGGGTCACCACGAACATGTATTCGTACACGGTATTCGTATGCACATCAATTGGCAGCAGAAAAGGCCCGCCAGCGCTACCACTGTGTCCAGGCGGTGTACGACGCACTGCAAGCCCCCTGTATGCGGGTTCCGTGCTCTGCCGTTGCCCTGTGGCAGCCCTTTCGCACAGTAGTCGTAGTGTCCGGTAGTGATTCCGTGCCATGTGCTGCCCTTTGCTGGTGCTGGGGGACTTCCGTGCCTGGCGGCTGACACCCGACCCAATTACCCGTTCCGTTCCCTACTTGGGACGGCGCTGGGCGCACAGACCAACCGACAATCTAAAGGTGGCCGCGCGCCGTCTCATTGGCCGTTCGTATTCGTATCTCGTTCAAAAACGAGATCCCCCACCACCTTTTCTTTGCAAGTCCCTTTCACCAATGATCTGCACGGCCACCCAAACAGAGCCTCCTGTTTTTGTTTGTTTTTTTCGCTCTTCGCTTTGTGGCCGGGGGTTCGCAACGGGTCCTTGGATGATGCGACCCCGTCCAGTCCATCGTCCGAGATGTTTGGAGCAGCCAGCGGGCGATGCCGTCGGTCTGGTCAAAGGCCCGTCCCAATTCCCCCTTGCACGGCTCCTTTCTGACGCGATCTCTTGGTGCGTAACGGCGGCACATAACAGTGACTGGGTACCTCCATTGAAATGGGCTGATGAGTTGTCAGCGGCGTCGTTGATTGGGCTCCTGCTTGTTTCGCCCTTGAAGATTTTCTATTCGTAGCACTAACACGTACGAATACCTGAGAGACATCCGATCCGAATAAGAACTCGACATTGGTTTTTCCCCATTGCCGTCGTCACCGCCCGCCACCAGGTAAACCACCACCGCCACCACTCCGTGTGCTGTGCTCTCAACCCTCGTCGTCGGTCTCTCTTTCTCTTCCCAGTCCCAATCCCTGACGAACCCGATGAATAAGGCCATTTTGAAATCTTGCCAATTGGTCAATTGGAGTTTCGCAATTTTTTGATGGGTATCATTATCGCATGTTACTTCCATCACATGCCATTGTTGACGTTCGCTGAAAGTACTTGAGAAAATCGCTTTTGGTCGTCCTTATTTTGTAAGATGCTGCTGCCGGCTTGCTGCTGGCTGTTGACTTGCATTTCCCGCTTGGTTGACAGCACATGTACCACATTATCAAACATCATACTACGATACTTTCTTTCTCCTCAGCCATAATTGGGAGTTGCAGGTAATCAATCATAAATTGAGTTCCTCTATGAAGTATCATGTCCATATCATCGATACATCAACTACAAAGGAAATATTTTACCCCTTGCCATAAAAAACAACACAATCCCAGTTGACCAACATGCCTTTTCTCCCCACAAGTCCCCTTCCCATCCCGGATCGCTCCGATCATCGACTACCGTGCCCTCCCCCCGTTCCTCCGCCCCGCTGCTGGGCTGACCTGCTTGGCGTACACTGCAATTGCAAACGCGCAGCCTTCCGTATTCGGGATCGGGACGGGACCCTGAAAACCCCAAACTTCGTCCCCCGGCCGGACCACCCTTGGAACCCCCGGCGCCCGGCGACCCGCGCTCTGTGCGGTGTTCATCGGAGCAGACGACCGGACGAGGGGCCGGCCCGGAATACCAGGAGGCCAGCTGTGAAGAACGAGCGTGTGCACTTGACCCATTTTCTAGTACAAGTGATCCAGGGTTTTGATGGGTCAACCATGTTCCGTTTCTTCTTGAAGGCCCTCCCGCAGCCAATGTGTGATTATTGTGCGGCTCATTATCGCAACCAAGCTCGCGAAGATCCCTCAATCACTAAGACCTGATTGGTCTCATCACTAAAAAGAAATCTCCAGAATTCATTGATGCACGCATTTACCCAAGTCCACGCCCTTCTCAGCCTCAACAACTCTCCCACCTACCTGCATATCACAGCAACATGTATGACACCGCTTTGAGAACTGAGGTTCGAGCTGCCAGATTACGAGAGATGATGACTTTAGAGGAAACAATGAAGGCACTATACGGACCGAGTTAGACACACCCGCTCCACGAGCATGCTTCTGCCGCGTCACAAACCTCCCTTATATGCCCATATGTGCTATCTGAATTAGCCTAACACGAGTTTGCCTTGGGGGAAATAGGAGAACCAGTGAGTATAAGGGACTTGAGAAGCAATACAACAGGTACATAGCAATATGGCCCCGGCCTCCTTTCGTTCAAAGCCTGAAGCCCATGCTGTAGCAATAAAACCAGTGCCCAGGTCCAAGCCACCTCGTGGCGGTATCCAAGATGGTATGGGTAACACGATTTTGGTGAACCATTGTCGTTTTGTATCGCAACCACATCAGCTTTGAACTCTACACTACCTACCATCGAGTCTCACCGAGGTTGCCCAACCCAGTCACACCGTTGCATGGGCCACCTTCCTCAACTCTTACTGAAGTAGACCATCCAACTTCCTCACAGTTACGAGGACCTTGAAATACCCGCTCGAACTGGCGTACGAGAGGCGTATCAAAAGCGAACTATGAGTCGAGACATGCCTATTCCAGAAAAGAAAATTATCAACCACCGTGTCCTTTACCGTAGAAGAGAAACAGATACGCCTTTGATTCCAGTATCTAGTGAGATACCTAATCCAAATGATTAACCGACTATGCCAGCCTGACCTGCCATGAGGCCATGTATCCCAACCAATCTGAATGACAAATAATAATAAGACAAACACATGTCGTGTCGTTATGCTAGCAAACAAGAAACGCCGACATTATCTCGGCTGGACTGTGGTCTGCGTATCTCGTAAGAACACATCACTCACCAATCCTAAACGCCCCCTCATTGCGAAAACTCGCTCTCGGAACAGAGACCCGCCCGCTCCTTCATGGCGAGTTTAGAACGGGAAACAACCCGCGACCACCGTATCTAAGCGACGATACTCTTCCCCACGGCTCCCCATCGTAGCCTTCGCAGCCCACTGCCAGATGACCTTATGACCTCGCCGCCGCAAGACGTGGTTTCGTTGACGCTACCAACGCTGACTGCCAACGCCTCCTGCTTTCCAACCTCCCGGCCGATGACATATCCAGCCCCGAACCCCACAACGGATACAAGGACAACAACACCAGCGCTGACAACCCAAGTGAGGAGGGTGGGAGAGATGAGGGTCTCCTCTGACTGAGCAGTCTTCTTCTTCTTAGTCGCCCGTGTTACCGAGCTGGCCGTGGTGCCGTGCTTGGCCTTATCGGTAGGGCCGGACCTGGTGGGGGAGCCCCGTTTCCGGGGTGGAGACGGGGTCGCAGGCCGTGCACGTTGGGCCCGTGAATGCTCCGCGTCCAGCTCTGACTCCGGAACCAACCGTAGACCCATCGGCTGCGAGCTGGGGCCCACACCTGTGTTTGAAGTCCGCTGGGACTCAACCTCCTCCTTGGACTTGGGCAAGGCCCGAGCAGCGGCAGCACAGGAGAGGAGCGTCGTAAGAGATGCCCGCAGAGCGGCATCGTTTTCTTCGCGGACTGAAGGAGACATGAAGTTGGGGCCGGTGTTGTTGGTCCGCATTTGGGATCGTTGAGAAAACGATGGCCGTGTGAAACCACTGTGGGGATGAGGAGGAGGCGGCATGGCGGAAGTGGCCGAGTTGCTCCTTTGAACTTGGTGCGAGGGGGGGTGAGAAAAGGCATTTGGCTGTGGTTGAAAGACCGGTTGGTCAGATACTCTGCCTAGCGCGGTGACGTTATCGCCGTCCGAGTCTGCGTCCGAGTCCACGTCCATCTCTTCCTCGGATGGATGGACATTTTCCGTCGAGCTGGCAAGCAGTCGCTCATCCTCGCTCTCGCTGTCGCTCTCCTCGTATTCCTCCTGGCTGCTTGCCTCGGTGGCAGAGGCGTGGATGGCTGTCGGCTGCTGCGGGAGCGACCTCGCCGGAGGTTGTAAGCGTCGCCTACGAGTATAGGGGCCGCCGACGCGCAGCCCGGTGGTGACGATTTCATCGCCGATGCTCGAGAGCGAAGACGAAGACGGCTGAGAGGAGACCTCTACCCATGATTCTGGGTTTGTCAGCGGAAGGGCCCGAGGACAGGCGGAAAACGTGGACAAAGACAAACCATCGAAGCGCCTCTGTTGAGGGAGACCCGGGCTTGATCGCGTACCGGCTCGCGACACCCTGCTTCCTTGCCAGCTCTGGCTCGCTTGCTCGCTCATGGTGTGGGTTTTTGTTTGCGTTGATGAAATCCAAGTCCAAGTGAGGTTCCGGGAAGGCTCCGTTGATAGAGCTGGACTCGGAGATATGGGAAATTACTTGACGAAATGCCAACGCAACGATGGGTGGACGGGCACACTGCCAAACCCCGCTTACCTCACACGGTATCGAGCCAGGGGGACAGCGTTTTGGCGATGTTTCGGGAGCAGAACAGATGACAGAGGAGAGAGGAGAAGTGTCAAGAACAGAGCAAAGGAGAATGGGAGCAAAAAAGGAGGCTGAGAGGATGACCTGGCAGCGAAGTCGGGGCTGGGTCGGTGAGGGATGGATCGAGTGTGGTTTGGGTTGCCTTTGTTGGAGCACGAGAGCAAGCCCAGTCGCACATCGATAACGATGTGGGTACTGATACTTGTGAGATGGGTGGGGGTTACCGTGCGAGCGCACCATGCGCCGACGCAGATCGCGTTGGAAATACGGGAGAAGTCAATAGAAGTGACGCGCTTATACCCAACTTGGCCTGGAGCAATGATGACGATGGGGCTCACCCGCACTGTACCAAACATCGCGAAGGGGCTATGAAACACTCGCAGTCATGTAGCGGTACGCCATACCCCCGCCTAGTTCAGGCGCACGAACCGGCCGGTCATGAGCATAAGCGGGGGTTGCCAAAAGCAGTTCATCGAAAGGCTTGCGCCCACCCACGCGCACGCAACAGCACAGCGTACGAATAGGGCAGAGCAAAGCAAAGCACAGCGGCATAGACGAGAGGCATCTTTTAGCTCTGTGTAAACCTACACTTTCTGGGTATCCAATACAGTACCTACAGTGCCAAGTGCAAGCAGGAGTGCCCGGCGGGTGCCCAACTACAGCTTATCGATCTGCCTGCAGCCTGCTTCCCTGGTCTGAATCTAAGGCGCCTTAGCCAACCTGGCTTACACAGCAAAGTTGCAAGCTTGCAAGCCTAACATGGCATCATCCGCTGCCGCCATCAGCTGCCGTGGCGCATCCCGCTCGCCGCTGTCCACGGCTGCGTCGCTCTATCAACACTACTGCTGTACACTACGATATATGTGAGACAAGGTCGTGCCATGTGTGCATCCGCCGCCACATATCCGACTACTCACAGACAATCTGATCCACGAAACAGCCTTTGACGGCCCACAACTCCAAAGTACGACTTACGACTTTCGACGCTCAAACAAAGAAAAGAACAATGCAAAACAACACCCTTGTTTGTTGAGAGCACTTCTAAGTTCTCTCCAGGCCCGCTAGCCCCTCTTCCATCGTGCCCCCGTGACCCACTCGCTTCCCATAATCGCCGGACGGATCTACAGCGAGGCAACTATCCCTTTGAGTGTCGTAAGGCGACACTTCCGTACCGGGCCCCACATGAGCCCAGCCAAGCCAGAGATCCAAGCAGTGACCTTAAGCTACTACTGATGTTACAAATTAGCTGCAGAAATGGGATCACTGTTGAGTTTAATGTATCTCTATGTCGATCTGAGAAGTGCAAGGACTTAGATCGCTACATAAATTTGTGTGAGGTCTAAGGTACCTTTCAATTGCCATTTTCTGGTTGGACCAAATCCTTGCTCATGACCTAAGTATCGCCTTACGACACTCAAAGGGTTAATTACTTGCTCACGCTATGTGTGGGCTCTCTTGCGACTGGACATGCCGCACGCGCTGTCTGACTCTGTCTCGTTCTCAACCATCAGCCATCCCCAACGCTCCACGCTCCGCCTACTCGAAACGTCGTGTTGATAGGCGGCTCCAGGGCTCTAGCGTCTCTAGTCGTCCAGTCCCAGCCTCTAGATGCGCCCACAACTCGGCAATTTTGAGCTCCTAGTTCGCCTTGAGACAAAGAACACCTGACCTGAATCTAAATCGTTCGACTGCACGAGACCCATCATTCATGCACAGTACACGGTATCACTCCAGAGCTGACGTCATTTAATTCATCGTACAAAAACATGTTCAACTTTTATTACGCCTTCTAACTAGGATGTGTGGATGCCGACATTCATCGAAACGTACGCGCGCAAGTGGTATACTCACCGATACAGAAAAAGCAGAAGCGACTCATATGCATGTGTACAAAGTAGCCATAGACCAGGTCCTCACAGCCGAGTGAGACCGTCTACATTATGGCGTTAGAAAAGCCCCCAGGACCCTCAGAAGTATTGCAAGCCAGCTTGGTCCCCTCCCCGAAGCCTCGTAAACAAGACTACGGGAGAGATTCTTCCCAAAAGGAGCCGTCAAATCCCTCAGAAGCCCACATGGTATCCTGCCGAGATGGCAGTTTGTGTTCCGATCCCAAAATCAAAAAGCGCCGTCAAGTGTACCCTCTGGTTGCCACGAGCCCACGGTTCCCAAGTGCAAAAGCCCCCAGGTCTGACATTGCTTCATGCTTGAAGCGCATTCTCAAAGCCCACAGCTCCACGATGGGGCACCAACTTATTTTGAAAGGACAGCCCACTAAAGCCCACTGAAATGGTAATCCCGCCGAAAGCCCTCGGTCCGCAACTTGTGAGCGACATTTAGTCGAAGGTCATCTTAGTGCCGGAGTAGCTGGGAGCACCTCCACGGCCACGGCCGCCTCCACGACCGCCCCGGTCACCGAAGCCACCACGGCCACCACCACGTCCACCGAAGCCGCCACCACCACCGCGGCCACCGAAGCCACGGCCGCCTCCACGACCACCGAATCCTCCGCGGCCACCACCACGGCCACCGCCGAAGCCGCCACCACCACCCTCGCGCTGGGGACGGTTCTGAGCATAGTCCAGTCGGACGGCACGAGCGTTGCGTCCGTGGCCGACAGGAGCGCCGTTCTTGACCTCGAAGACCTTCTTGGCATCCTCAATGGAACTGAAGCTCACGTATCCAAAGCCCTTCAGGTTACCAGTCTCGCTATGTGGGGTTAGTCATAAATTGCCGATGTCAAGTAGCGGAAGTACTCACGGATCGGTAGGAAGTCGAACACTGGCGACGGCGCAAACCTCGTTGAAGAATTCGCTGATGGTATCCTGGTCGACATCAAAGGGCAGGTTGCCGACGAATAGAGTATCGCTCTCGGGGCTGATAGTGTCGCCGTGCTTCTGGGCACGATCGTTGGCACGAGCCTGAGGGTTAGCATCGCTAGAGCGAGCGTTGGCATAGTCCAGGTTGATAGCACGGCCGTCGAGCTCCTGGCCCTGCATAGCCTCGTAGGCTACCTTGGCCGACTCAGCATCGTTGAAGTCGACGTATCCGAAGCCACGGCTACGGCCGCTCATCTTGTCGGTGACGACACGAGCACTAGCGAGGCCGTCGAACTTCTTGAAAGCCTCATACAGAGCATCGTCATCGATGTTCCAGCTCAGGCTACCAGCGAAAAGGGTAGAGGCACCCTCAGTCTTGGTCTTCTTAGCGTCATCGATCTCAATGTTCTCCTCAGCCTTGCGCTTCTTGGAAGGAGCCTCCTCAGTCTTCTTGACCTCGGCCTCGGACTCGGAATCGGAGTCGTCGCTGTCGTCAGAGTCGTCCGAGTCAGAGGTCTAATTGTGGTTAGTACTAGTAGTCAATGAATAGAAAGAAAAAAAAAGGCACTAACCTTGTCAGCGGCCTTGGTATCGGCCTTCTCCTCCTCCTCCTCACTATCGGAGTCGGAGTCAGAAGATTCAGAAGACTCAGTCTTGGACTTGGCAGCGCCGTTGGCCTTGACAACCTTGGGCTTCTCCTCCTCAGACTCTGAGTCGCTATCGGAGTCGGAGTCGGAGTCGGAAGAAGAGGCGGGGGCAGGGGCGGCCTTGGCCTTAGCAGCCTTGCCGTTGGTAACGACCTTCTTGGCGGGCTTCTCGTCCTCAGAAGAGTCGGAGTCAGAGGAAGCATCGGCCTCGCTCTCGGAGTCAGAGTCCTCCTCCTCCTCCTCCTCCTCGGAGTCAGAAGAAGACTCAGGCTCAACAACCTTCTTCTTCTTGGAGTCCTTCTTGTCAACCTTCTTGGCGGCGGCCTTAGCCAGCTCCTTGGGGTTGGACTTGGAGACCTTGGTGGCACCAGTGGCCTTGACGGCGCTGACGGCCTCGGCCTTTTTGGAATCCTTGGTCTTGGACTTGGCCATTGTGAATGTTGTTGGGGGGGTATATGATAGAGAAAAGTGTCTCAAGGATAGTAGTCTAACACGAGAGGAGGAAAGAAGAGGGAGAGGTGGGTGGGAAAAGATGAATTCCTTGCGCCTTGTATGGGTTTTAAGCTGGTGGTTGGGCTTGCGACTCGCGGGCAGAGATTTTTTTTTTCCTGCCAGCCAAATAGTGGGGGCAACCCAAGGCGGTGAGTTGACAAGCGGGTACAGACGAGGAAGGTGGTCTGGGCGGTCAGGTTAGTGCCTGAGAAATCAGGTCGTCTGTCATTGGACATCAATCAATTGAGCTCAAGCTAGAGCGCAGACATCCAAGTTGTCGAGATCGATTGAGTAATAACCCACCCGCACACCTTCACTTCGTAACGACGTCCAATTCGACAACCCGAGCCTCAATCAAACCGCCGCCATGCCTACCGCCGAGTCCGCGCAGTTCCAGGCCCAGAAGCCCACCGTCCCTCCCACCTTCAACGGCGTCGACTTCGACGACACCAAGGCGTTCAAGGCGGCCGAGGATGCCATCATCCGCGAGCAATGGATCGGCGCCATGATGACCCGCCTCGTCGGCGAGGAGCTGGGCAAGTGCTACGTACGCGAGGGCGTGAACCACTTGGAAAACTGCGGCCACCTCCGAGGTTAGTCGACGGGTCGGGATTGACGGCGTGTAGTAGTATAAGCATCCGCTGATGACGAGGACCAGAGCGATATCTCCAATTGTTGAAGACGAATAAGATCAAGGGCACCAAATTCCTACAGCAGAACTACGTGACCAAGCAGGACGAGGAGATGGACCGGCTAGCCAAGGTGCACACCAGCGACCAGGTTGCCAAGATGAACCAGGCCAGGTTCTCTTCGTAAACCGGGCTTCAGTGACATTACGAGCCCAATAAACGGCGCAGAAGTCGCTGGATTGACTGGAGGCGAGGGAATTGTGGCTTCGATGGGATCATGGCATTGTGCTGCCACAACCTCGGTCTTGGCCGTGACAGTGAAGGAATCACTTCGGCCCCCCTGTATGACTGTGTATATATCAGGAAGCAATGAAATGGAAATGAACCTCAAGATTCCGTCTGCTCATAGCCGTATACCTAGATACGAGCTTCGTCGTCTCACTTCATCATTCCCTCGTCGCATTGGTCTTAGAACCTAGCGGGCATTTATGGCGAGGCTGACAATTCGCCCTTGCCGCTATTCTAATTGGTCCTCCCCCACATCCACTCCAAAATTTCTCCCCCAGAGCTTGAGCCTCGTCTACCACGACTTCAACAAATAATCACCATATTCGTCATGTTCTGCACCAGGTGCCTCCGCGTCACGGTGACGCGGCGTCCGCTCCCTGTTCTCCGACAATTTTCGATAACGGTCCCTTTCCGATCCACAGAACCCCAACTTTCGACCCCAGCTACCGAGCCTGGCGAGGTCGTAAAGGACGCCCCTCCAGGGCGGTCATCGTGCCCAGCTGGAACCAAGCTCACTGGACTGAACTACCTCAAGAACGGACATGACCCAGTTGCGCTGAAGGATGAGGAGTACCCCGAGTGGCTGTGGTCGTGCTTGGATGTGATCAAGTCAAACAAGGATTCTGCAGACGACGGCGCTGGTGATGAGTTCTGTATGTCAAATGTGGCCGTTGGCGCCACCACCGCCTCGACTTTGACTTCACCTTGCTAACATATTCGGCAGCGAAATCGAAGAAGCAGCGGAAACTAGCAGCGAAGCGCCAAAAGGCTGTCGAAGCCCAGGCACTTGCTGAGGGCAACCTCGAAGCCCTCGCCCCCAAGGTCCCCTTGCAGCATCAATCCGTCAACCTCGTCGGCGAGGAAAACAGCAGTGTTGAGCACAACATAGAGGCGGCGCGGAAGAGAGACGACTTGAAGAAGGCGATGCGCAAGGAAAGGAAGGCAAAGATCAAGGAGGACAACTACCTAAAGTCCATGTAAACGTGGCTCGGTTAGTTGGGTATCTGTACAATACTGCAAGCGCAATGTAACTGAAGTGTACTATATCGTGTCTAAAGTTTTGGCATGGAGATTGACTGATCTAATTTCTCAACTGAGTTGACATCTTAGGGCTGTGCTTCACTTAATTGCTTGAGCTGGTGCATACGTGAAGTTTAGGGTAATTAAGGGGAAGAGTGCGAACGCCCCTTAGCCCCATGAGCACATGTAAACTGGTATTGACATTTCAATCTATGCAAATTTGATAGAACCGTTTAAATTCTGCCTCAAAACACGACCGGGATACCAGGTTGCATGAGCTTTATAAAGCCATTTACATAGCCGTGCCTTAAGACTTTTTATTTTATTTTATAGAGCGCTCAGATCCAGCGGCACACTGCTCCCCCTTCCTGCTCTGTACCTCTTTGTGCCTCCGACGAAATCCCTCGGCTTGGGCAATGCGGATTCATCCTGGAATTTCCATCTTGTGTCATTCACTACTATGCGTTCGTTTCCGAGACCGTTTCCGGAACCGTTTGAAGGGGAGTGTCGAGCCGGGGAAGGTGATTTGGCGCCGTTGGCTGTGAGAGTGAAGGCAGCCGGGTCAAACATGGACTGACGGAGAGATGAACCGCGAGACCGGGTCGGGCCCGGTGCTGGCGGAGAAGGAGCGGAAGGTGGTGGGGGAGCTGAAGACGGGGGAGGAGGTGGCGGCGCTGGCGGCGCGGAGCTTGGGGAGGCTTGCCCGGCGGCTCGAATGGCAGCTTGGGCGGCCAGAGAAGGCGTCGAATGGGAGACAGGAGGTGGCGGTGGCGGAGGTGGTTGTGACCGTGACGATGGGGGAGGAGATGGGCGAGGAGGCGCTGAAGTGGGAGGTGGAGGCGGTGGTGCTGCGGGAGCGGCACCAGAGGATAGCGGTGGAGGTGGCGGAGGAGGCGCCGGAGCGGAGGGCGCAGAGGTGGTTGAAGTGAAGGACATGGAAGATGGCTTTCGAGATGTTGGCAAAGGCGGAGGCTTCTTGCCGATGGGTGGAGGGGGCCCCTTGGATCCCATCGGTGTCGTCTTCCTCAGACTCGAGGCTCCCCCCGGAGGCGGCATCGGAGGTCGTCCGGGGATCATTGGAGCCGCGCCTGGAGGGGGCTTGGGCGCAGAAAAGGCCGGAGGCTTCGGCGCTGAACTTGTGGGCTCTCCTGGATCCGACAAGTACGATGAATCTCTGTTTGCGCCCGTATCGACTCCTCCCCTCTTTTTCAGCTTAGGCATCCCTCCAGCGAACAGTCCGCCCAACTGGGGGGGTGCCGATTCCACGGCTCCGACCGTCGAATCTCGGGAGCCCTGGTCACTGTTGCTTCTCGCCCGATTACCCGGCATAGGCGGTGCGAGTCCACCAGGAGGCTTCGGGGCTCCGCCGAGCCCCGGGATTGGTGGCGCGCCACCGACTGGAGGGCCTGACGAGGATGATTCTTTACTGACAATTGGCGCCGAGCGGTCGTTGGTGACAGCCTTCTTGAGAGCCTTGCCCTTGGTAATGTCTGTCAAGAGAGCACCCTAGTGTAAGTGGGTTAGATTTGATCTGTGAGGAGGGTCGCCCGATGGAAGCATGCCAAAGCATGGTGTTATGCTACGTACTCTGTTTCCGGCTGAAGCTGGAGGCCTTGAGGGCATGCCTCCTGGGGGAGGAGGAGGCGGAGGTGGTGGTCCGCCAAAGCCTGGCGGCGGCGGGGGAGGAGGGGGAGGAGGGGGAGGCATTATGGGGTCAATCCTTGGTCGTGGTGACGGTCGTGGTGTTGTAACGTTCGATGGACGGTGACGGACTGGACAGAGGAGTTGCGGTCCTTGGGCGCTGTCGATAAAGGATCGGGCAGCTATAAGAGATCGAAGGGAAAGCTGCCCTCAGTTGAAACGGTCTTGCGGCTTGAGGGAAGTCGGGAGGTTGTGTGCGCGATGGTGGTGGATGCAGTAAAGACGGTGCTGGTGGGAGAAGACGACCGCTTTGTGCAGTCGGGAAGTGTTGGTGTTGAGAGCCTGGGGCGATGCTCCGAATGCGTGCGAATGTTTCGTCATGGCGGCCGCTTACGCTGCTAAGGGGGCACTGCTTGCAGGCCGCTATTGCCTTCTGGACGCTTGGCTTGGCTGCCCCGCTTTGCATTCCTAGACGGACAGCCCGGGGGAAGACTCAGGGCACAAATTTGGTGACAGAACCTGGTAGACGGGACTAACCGTCACTGACAGTGACATCCACAGGGGATCCATTACGCATATCACATCCAATGTACACCTGGTCTGTGAATATTTGCACATTTCTCGGAGGTTTCGGCTCTAGCTAGGAGGGAAATGTAAAAATTATTTTATGTTTGCCTTGAGCCACAGTGCTTCTTAGTCGCAGGCACCGGCGGACGGGCAGCTTACGGGGGAAAAGTTGCAATGGGGCCGCTTCCGGGTTCTCGCCCAACTATTGCTGCGATTGTCAGATTCTCATGAAGTAGTCTCTACCTATCTCACTTTGAGATGATGCTTTCAGAGAACATCAATGAGAAGACAGACTTTAATATGTCTAACTATGCAAGTTGTAAGTGGAAAATAAATGGTTGCAAGCCTCAATCTACTCAAACTTCCATCGCTGTTTTACTCGAAACTTCAAGTGATGTTCTTGTTATTGAATTGTGAATCTACATGCTGACCGCCGCAATTTAACTGAGAAGACTGGTGAAGCCAGTGAATCAGTTGGTCAACAGTGACAGTGACAGTGACAGAGACTAACATGAATTCTTTACTGTTTTCTCGCGGAAAGATAAATAATTCTGCTTCGTTCAGTGTTTACCTCTTTTTCCATAATCAAGACACCAATTCGACCTGCACTCTCTCCAAGCACTCCCAGACCAACTGCTGCAAGGACTCTCTTTATTTCTTCCTCAGACTCCTAGACACTCAAGTATACTTTTTCGCAAAAATGCGAACCTGTGTTCAAGAATGCGAGGATCTTGTCAATGTTGAGCTTGCCAGGTGTAGCTCACGTACCGCTCGAGTTAAGACAACGCCTAGCACAGTTTTCGAAACCCTCGATGTCGCATTAAACGCACAGTGTCTCAAAAGCAATGAGACTATCATTGATTTGATGGCGCCTGGGAGATACCGGTTCTTACAGGACCTTGCGGGCTTTGGAGTGGGAGTTCCGAAGACCTACAGTGGCGTGAAGTACGAATTTGTTCAACGCTGAGGTAGGGGCCGGTTCAACCTCTTCTCAGCTGCGTACGAAGACTATATGCTGGTAGTGGATCTGGATCTCACAGTCCGAAAAAAAAAATCTCTTCTTTCGCAGACTAGCTAATGGTGCAGCCAGAGCAGTAGACCTTCATAAAAAAAAGAATTCACGGTTCTCATATGTTCAACTTGCCAACCGCTATTATTACACTTCAAGGAACTTCCTTCCCCCCCTACTAGTAGTCTCAGTAAGGTACAATAGGGGGTGCCACTCCGTTTTCAACCCCCACCAACCAACCGTTTTGAGCTACGCCAGACGCCGTTAGTCACCTGACTGAACGGCGACACTGCGACAGGCTGGACTAGGAAGTCTGATCTGCATTGGCAAGGTCATGATCGTGTCGGAAGCCCAAAGACCAAAACTGCAATCTAAGGCATTGACCACACCTCCGTGGAGGCCGAACTCGCCTGGCCCTCTCCAAATCCTCACCGACGTCACGACAACACAGTTCGGATTCTGCGACCACGACAATGCGACGAGCGAACCCCAGGCAGATCGGCTCGGTCTGCCAGCTGTGTGCCTTTGCGCCAGCACCGGCGGCCAACCAGGCCTTCATCCGCCGGGCCCTGTTATCACAGACTCGCCATGTCCGAAACCTGAACGCGAGACCCGCCGGCGTGCGATTGCTTGCAACTGCATCCTCTGTCCCCGAACCGACAATTTCTCGATCTTCAAACCCCGCGAAATCGACTACGCCGATTGAGCTGCTGAACCCGGCCCAGCTGGCCAAGGCCGTAGAGGACACCAGGGACAAATTCCTCTCGACTGATGGAATCCCAGCCAAGCAGTTGACAGCTGCGGCGCTGGAGACATGCCTCAAGGCTGCCGAAGCTCTTCAACCTCTAGTGAAGAGGGCAGAGGCTCAGGCCCGGGCTTCCACATCGAAGCTCATGGCCCTGGGTTCCAAGAGGACCGGCGCCAAGCCGTTGATCGATGCCGAGCTGAGGGACAGCATCAACAAGATCTCGTACTCGGCATACACCATCATCACCCAACCAAACGTGGAAATGACTCCCGAGTTTCTCGAGTTGTACGTTGTAATCCAAGCAACCCTAGGTCGCCCAGAATCACTCCCTTCTGTCCTGGAGCAGTTTGCCACCAAGCCTCGGCCCGTGGTCAAGAGCGGCGTTATTCAATACGTCCGCCGAAACCCCAATTCGGCGATAAGAGCCATCGAGGCCGATGTCGCCAACATGGCCTTACAGACCGCCATAGATGCGAAGAACCTAGATTCGGCCCTCGGCATCGTTGAGGCCTCGTTCAGTCTTCCGGCCTTTAAGCGTCAGAAGTTACTCAAGCACTCGACCGCCCCTGCGCTAGCTCTCACCACCCTACCCTTTGGTATCTTCGGCCTGGCATCTGCCTATGCCGCCTACTGGCAGAACACCATGGATGTCGTGACCGCGACGGGTCTGGGTTTCGCTGGTATCTCGGGCTACTTCTTCGTGGTGGGATCCTTGGGCATGATCGCCAAGCTCAGCAACAAGGACCAGATGAGGCGAGTGACGTGGGCGCCCGGCACGCCGCTGCGCTATCGATGGCTGAGGGAAGAGGAGCGTGCAGCGCTGGACGAGATCGCCTGCGCGTGGGGCTTCAAGGAGCCGTGGAGACATGGAGAAGAGTCAGGGCCTGAGTGGGAAGGCTTGAAGGAGTATATGGGCTACCGACAGATGATCCTGGATCGGGTAGAGTTCATGGACGGAATGAGCTAGATTACTACTCTTCTTTGTCTGCTCATATGTATATCACGCCAGTTATGTATAAAATTAAATCGACAAGCTCCATACTCACATCATTACCTCGGTGGTTGCCTGCATATATATATATCCTCCTAAACAACCAACCGAATATCCATCCACTTAAGAGTATAATCATTACACAGCAACCATGTATTAGATAGTAGGCAGTAGGGCATAGAAGCAGAACTAGAAGAGCCACAAACTACTCGTCAGAGTGTGTATGGTCTTCACTACCCAAATCATCAATTAGTTTTGAACATCATCGAGCCTATATCGCGCTCGTTATCATTCATTCCATCTTAAATCCCAGTTGATCCCCAATTCCAACCACCATTTCCTTATCATACTCCCTGGTATCGTTCCCGGTACAACACAAGCCCGTGTCCAAATCTCATGACCTTAAAAAAGAAATATCCGCCAAACCACATCAGCCCTTTCTTTCTTGGTCTTCATACGTGACTCCGTACTCGGTCGTCTTTCGGATTGTCGTCGAGTCCGTTGAAATCAACTGCCCATTGCTATACACGGGATCCAGGATATACTCCTCGCTGGCAGCGTCCGTGTTGTGTACGGCCATGCTCTGAGAATAGCCTTCTGCTTTTCGCGGACCCATGTACGGTTTCCAGCTGTTGGGTTGGTCTCGTGAACGCTCCGAGGATCCGTATTCGTATGAAGTCGCAGCCTTTGAGGCGAAGACGGCCGGGAAGAGGAATGCGAGAGGCATGCGGCACATCGGAAGACAGGCGCAGATGATGGCGACGTTTTCTTCGATCATGGTCCAGAGCGTAGAGGTGATGTCATCTGTCGCAAGAGTTAGTTTGATCCGAAGAGCGGCCATAGGTAGATAGGATCGCGTACATGTGGTGTCGGGGCTGGTCGTCGAGAAATTCAAAGTTGTCGAGCGCATTATAGAAGTCACTGTAACACTAGATAGTACTAAGTTAGCCTCCAAAGACACTGAACTAAAGGTGACAGGATCACTTACAAGCCGCCAAGTGCAAACACAAACATGAGAGCCCTCTTCTGCGCCACTGGCAAATTGCTTGTCCAGAGAGGCTGCATAGGCAGCAACAAGATCAAAACATCGGTTGCAATCGAGAAGCCCGCGTTAGCATACCAGTTCTTTGTCAAGCTGATACATTTTGGATCGATCGATTTATTCCAAGCACCCTCGATAGGGCTGCATTGCCAGATGGACGAGCAGACCGTTGCGATCGTGTAGGAGGCGATAATACCCATAAGGATATAAGTACAGATTCGGAACCACCGTTGGAGGAATATTCGGAGGTAAAGTAGCAGGATAGAGAGTTTGGTGAGGTTGATAGTGAACTTGTAGAAGATCTGGGCGACGTAGAAAAGCTAGATGACGAGTCAGGAAGGCGTTCGTTGTCATATGAACAGAGGCACTTCGATGGAGTGACAACTAGAAAAACTCTGCATCGTACCTTGAGAGCCATTAACTTGTTCTCAGTGGCCAGGTTTTTGATATGTTGGCCGAACCCGTAGTTACAGGAGATCATCATTAAAATCTGTACTACTAACGTACAAGCCTAGGAATATTAGGTTATCTCAATCAAATGGCTGATTCTGAGCCAGGCGAATCTCAGGGAGCACTTACAAAAGAGATGACAATAGTCCAGTCGTCCCACCCCATCCCCGTCCTTCGTGCTATTCGACTCCATATCCGAAGGCCGATGAAGATGGGCGTCAAGACGAAGAAGACAATACAGGGAGAGCGTACCATCCACGCATTACTCTCACCAGGTGTGTTTCCGGAGACCATGGCGTGCGATTAAACCGTGGGGAAGAGGTCGTCGCGAGCAGAACAGCACCACAGGGCCGTGCCGCAAAGGGGGCCAGGAGTAGAACATGTACCTTCATATATCGCTCCAGCAGGGCCCGACAGGCCCTCTCCTCTTGTCTCCCAAAGCGGATTTGGCAGCCGTGGGTCATATGCACTGCATCGCCAAAGCCGAAGAAAGACTGTCTTTGCTTCTGCAGGAACGTCTACGGATACGGACCGTACGGCCATCAACCCTGCATCTTTCGCGGATGTCGAAGCTCGATTGGACTCGCGGATCACGATTTGGACTCGAGACCGTTTCCGAATGAGTAGGTGTGGTATGGAAAGGAACCCTTGTCCAGGCGGCTTCGGTACTTGACAGCAAGCTTGACGTGTGCTTGCTTATTCCCTTGCCGGACGGAATGCATCAATGCAATTGTCGATCTACTACTCGAGGATATCAACGGCAAGGACACAAAATATTAGTTCCATCTATCCCTACCATCCAGTGTTAGATGTTCTCAAGTTGGAGGCATTTCTTCATTTTCAAGCATATGGACCTTGAAATATGAACAAGATGAAGGGTTACCGCCCTTTGGCCAAGCCTTTAACCCTGTCCGACCTGCCTTCTAAGGAAGTCCGATCGGACGCTCTCTCGGACATGTGCCAGAAGGCGTAGAGCCTAGACGCAGGCCATCCACATAGCGGTATTCGTATGCCCTTTTGCACAGAATTCGTTTGTGTGTGAGTGACAGCTCACTTTTAAGTGCATCCCTTGAGCTTTGCTTTTTTCCCCTTTGTTCCACTCGTCAGTAGGAACAAAGTATCCCGTGGCCGGCTAGACTTGTGTTCTGTCCCAAGTCAACGGAGAAGCAAAACATTGTCACACGGTTCTGTATCATCGGGTAGAGACGACAATCAGCCGGACCTGGGGCCTGGAAGAGTTAGAAAAGTCCGGGAAGTTGAAAAAGATCGAGAGGCCATTGCAACCCTGTTCAGTGTAAGCCCACCCCGCGACGCCCGGATGTAACAGGGCACGGTTGTTTTCCCCAACGACCAACAAACTCCACAGGGAACAAAGCCATCTCACGACAAGGATGCCTTTGCCCTAAATGTAAGACACCGAGCTGTGGCATATGATCGATGAGATTAGTGACGTGTGGACCAAGCACATCTCAGCGACAGACGAGCCAGACAGCAGAGTTATGTGCCACCAGGGACGCCATTTTATGTCTTGCAACCCAAAGCTGAAGCTGGATTAGACACGTACGTACTCATTCGGACGCGGACATCGTACCATAAAAATGTATGTAAAAAGCAAATATATTGGACGGCGGGGCGTTGCTCTCCAACGGGTGCTCACATCAGATCAGGGACAGAAACGAAGAGCTCTCGGCCGAGCTTCTAGATCTAGCTCGGGAGTGGCTACGCTAGGAGGAGGCAAGCCAAGGGAGCCCCTGACACCAGCATGCAGGTGGATGTATGTGTGTGTGAGTGTGCGTGTGTGCGTTTGAGTGGGTGTGGAGGAGAGACAAGAGTCGAAAAACAAGAGGCAAATCTGCCTATTCGTACTCACCCTGTAGAGTCTTTTCTTCCCCTGAGCCAATTCCCCAGGTGTGCCGGGAAGTCAAATGCGGCGGGTCTCTCCGTCTCGGGTGCCATCGTCGGCCGACCCGGAGGGAATCTCGGGCCAATACCCGGAAGGGCTGGCAGGACTTTGGTGCAACAACGAAGCCTCCCGACCAACATCATCCATGCTGCTTGTCCAAAATCGGCCGCCTGCACCACTACTACGCGCACAGCCTTACCCAAGCCGTTGGGATCTTTTAAATCACCATGACGACTTCACGACCCGAGCTAGATACGCTTCCGGAAGCTCGCGGTGTTGGTGTCCTGCCCCCCCTGGTCCGGGCGACCGTTGCATTCATCCGCGCGGGAATGGGAGGGAACTCATGGGGTCACAAGCATGTCATCTCTTCAGGCACATTGGGGTTGAACTGTTCGATTGCGCTCTTCGGTACCCGGTTTCTAGGGATGTCAATATGTACAGTACTCGGTGCGCCCTCGATACCTCTATCCTGAGCCGTCCACTCATGTCCTCCCTCCGCCCACCCTCTTCTTACTTCTCTCTTCATCGCTGTTGCAACACTGGTCATTATCTTGTCAATCGCATTGAGCCATCTCCAAGATGAAGTTCTCCCTCATCTCCCTCCTCTCGGCCGGCTTCCTCTCGGCCGGCCTCGTCGCAGCTCAGGCCAGCGGAACCATCTACGAGGGCGACCTCCCTGAGGACGTCAATGGTTCCAACTTCACATATCCATTCCCCGTGAAGCTCTTCAAGTTCAAGAGTCAGCTTGAGGACCTCGAGATGGCCTTTATGGACGTCATGCCCAAGCCCAAGTGCAAGCCCAACGGCAGGACTGCCATCCTCTGTCACGGCAAAAACTTCTGCGGTGCGACCTGGGAGGGCACCATCGACGTGTTGAGGGCCGAGGGATGGCGCGTCATCGTACCGGACCAGATTGGCTTCTGCAAGAGCTCCAAGCCGGCGGACTATCAGTTCAGCCTCCACCAGTTTGCCTGGAACACTCGTGGGCTGCTCGACGCTCTTGACATCGACAAGGTAACCGTCATCGGCCACTCCATGGGCGGCATGCTGTCGACGCGCTTCTCGCTCCAATATCCTGAAACCGTGGATGATCTCGTCATGATCAACGCCGTCGGATGGGAGGACTACATGCAGAAGGGCGTCCCCTACATCAGCATCGATGAGACATGGGCGACCGAGTCAACCTCCAGCTTTACCTCGATCAAGGGCTACGAGAAGACGGCCTACTACGTTGGTGACTGGAAAGACGAGTACGATACCTGGGTCAACATGCTCGTCAACATCTACTACGGCTCACAGCGCGAGAACTACGTCAAGATCCAGGCACAGATCGTCGACATGGTCCTCACCCAGCCCATCGCGCACTACTTCAAGAACATCAAGGCCCGAACCCTGGTCATGGTAGGTGAGCAGGACATTACAGCCATCGGATCGACCTGGTCATCCCCCGAGGTTGCTGCGAAGCTCGGCCAGTTCGATATCCTGGGTCGACAAGTTGCCTCCCAGATCCCCAACGGCCATCTCTTCAGGTTCCCCGACCTCGGACACGCGCCCCAGATCTCCCACCCAGAGCGCTTCCACCGCGCGCTACTTCGGTGGTTGAACAAGAAGCGAAAGAACTAGTTCGAGCTTTCATTGTGCGAATGTCAGAAGAACCTACGCCCAAAAGAACTTGTATATAATCTGAGTGCATACCTAAACTCCTCCATTCAGCGCCACGTCCAGAGCAGTATATCACGACTTACATATATCTCCTCGACGACCCTGGGCCAGGCCGCTAATAGAAGCTTCTGCTTTAATAAATTTGTCGTCTTGTCCCATCCTATTCTCATCGAGTAGCCATGGAGTTTGATTTTCATGTCTGCTGTATAAAGCTCAAAATGGTTTTAGAAATTTTTCGTGAGTTAACTAGCGCAAGGTAATGGTCTGCTGCCACATTTTGGTGCACCACCACTCACGTACATAGTGCGTACCCCTCTTAAGTGGAGCCTTGTCATGTGCGGCGCCTCATGGATGCGGAGCCACCACGCAGAATCTCTACCTCCACTCGGGTGAGCACAGCAATGCCCACAATATAGACCACAAAATCGAACAATTTACACATCGAAACACCACTGGTCGCGTGGCCCAATGGGTAAGCTTCATTCTTCAATGCTAGGCTGTCTCTCAGTAACTAACAATTCATCTAGCAAGGCGTCTGACTACGAATCAGGAGATCGTGGGTTCGAGCCCCACCGTGACCTACCTTTTTGCTTCCACTCCACGCCTATGCTTCACAACTTAGACTGCAAGTTGCGGCAACTTCAGCATCAAATCAGCGCGGTCGCGTGGCCCAATGGGTATGCATCTTTCCAACCTCCCACAATCAATTCAACATCTAACAGCCAATCCAGCAAGGCGTCTGACTACGAATCAGGAGATCGTGGGTTCGAGCCCCACCGTGACCTACAAAGCACTATCTTGTGTGACTTCATTTTTTTGTCAACTGAATGTTCCTTTTGCTCATCATCATAGAAGACTCCCAAATAGAGAAGCAATGCACCGAGATACAACTTTAACCATCTCTCTCACGCATAAACTCTTTAACCCAGTGGGTGTGAATCAATTCTCCTTCTTGTACCCTGCTACATCTGCCGGTGGTTGCTCAATCTTCCTTTTTTTTGGTTTTAGGGCACTGAGTGTGGGTCTGGATCTGTACTTCGTGCAGCGTCTGTCAAGGTGCCCACGTGGATTATCTCGCGCTTTAGTGGCACGCTCTAGTGTTGAGAAGTCTCTAGAATGATAGTCACCGGATTTGAATGTTAACAATGCATATGTTGTAGCATTCACACAATATATTGGAAGACCTTACTTGGTGGTTGGTTTAGTAGCCGTTGTAAGACGATGGTCACGCTATGAAAACCCTCCGATGCTTGCTCTAGCACCTTGCAACTGGACCAATAAGATACTGGTCAACACCGCATCAATATAACTTATAATCGCACAAGACATGAAATCACTGTTTTCTGTATATGGTCAAAAAGAAGCTATGAGCGTAAGAGTGAAAGTGCGTAGTTTGACTGGAAGAAATGATACATCTGTTTTTTTTGTTTTTTTAAAACCCTCTTTTTTTTTTGTTTAGGTGAGTGCTGATATAGGGTAGTCGATTTGAAACTTGAGGTTGTCATGAATAGCAATAAGTAGCCATATGAGTGCTTGAATGAGTGAAGCCGAATTAATGTTGCAGTAAACTAGCATACCACAAATGTTCTATCGTGTTTCGAGATGAATAATGACTTGAAGAACACACAATTGGTCCCCATGATAGGATACGTTGAAATGAACTCAGTCACGGTGGAACATCGTCACACACTTCACTACGCGCCAAAACAGCGTCTCTCCCAACGCCAGTTTAGACCCCTCTTATTCATATCACGAGAAACCCACCTCCCACATAGTAAGTATAAGTATTATACCTTCGACGGCCTGGTTTCCTTCCAGAAACAAGAACCTTACGAAGAAGCCCACCAACCCAGGCAGACTAAGCTCCAACTACCAACGCCAGCGCCTCATACTACTACTGAGAAATAGTAAGGCGTGCCAAAAAAGGTAGATTAAATGGACAGAATAACTCATCGCAAGACTAACACGAGCCGCATAGAAAATATGAGTTCTAACATCGAGTTCAACATGCCAAGCCCCGAGGGGGGAGCCGGCCCCTCAACACTCCGCCGCGACAAGCTGTCCCAGAAGGACAGTATCTACCAGGCCGCCAAGTCCAACGTCAGCGCCGAGGGATTCATCCAGTTCCCCAACTTCTCTAGGCCTGAATCTGCCGCAGGAAAAGACTCCCCGAGCAGGGAACACAACACCTCGCCGTTGCCTCGAGTCTCGGCATATTCTTCCCTGCGTGCCCTGCACCTTCCACCACCGCCATCGTCGCCTCCGTCTCCGAAAGAGAGTGCTCATAGCCCGCTACGAAAGCGAGTCCCTGCTGGTACGCGAAGCCGCTTCCACTCCGATGACCACCTATCCGGGTCCCCGCCTGCAAGCTCGGCCCGGACCCCGGACCCGGCGAAGGGAAATGCCCCACAGGCGGAGCCCCGCATCCCGCGCCAGCCGCCTCGGACCGGAGTCCACGTCTTCTGCAAGCATAGTCTCCAAGGGGACTGCCGCTGCTACAGGCCTCTTCGTCCCGGAGGTGAGGGCGATTACTGCCAAGAGTGCTGGGAGGGCCGGTGTGGCGGGTTACCACCAAAGGGCTCCGAATCAGCAGGTCAATCGAAGACGCAAGCTGGGAAGTCTACCGCACATGTGTCGTTTCGTGATGACTGATTGATGGGTGAAACCGAAGGATTGTAGGATGTGAAAATAGCAGGTCACGACGAGGCAATGTAGACCTCTGAACAAGACACACACATAGCTATGCCAATTACATAAGACATCGTATCTTGATTCTTAACCGCCTTGAGTTAACCATAAACCTCTAGGTATCATCGCCAGGCCAGCAGCGCGAATATGACGCTAACAAAACAAAAACAGAGTAATTGATTAGACACCGTCTGATATGCATAAAGACCACAACACCTTGCTTGCAGTACTCCGGGGACATGACCCGACTCCCCATCTAACCGCCCATACAGTTTCAAACACAGCCAGCCAACCTCACTCAACCTGTAGCTCTTCTAACCCATAGTGCCGAGCTCTCAAAGTTCGACTCTCTCTCCAGGCGCTTGTTCGCTCGGTAGAGCTTCAAACCCAAGTCATATTCTTCTCTCTGGATCTCTGACAACTCCTCCTTGAGATCTTCCACCTTTTGTTTTTCAATCTCCCGTTTACGCAAGACTTCCACGCTTGACATTAAGTTATCGGTCGGCATCAGCTCTGTCATTTGTTTGATGCCCTTATTAATGTTACCCCGTCGATGGGCTAGACTATCGAGTCGGGCGTTAAGATATGCAACGCGATCGCCTGCGGACTGCACCTCCGGGGGTGCTGGGGGAAGTGCCTTGGTGGTCGATACGATGGAGACCGGGCGATTAGTGCTTGCCGCATCGTTTCCGGGCCTACTCGATGAAAGCGTCGATTTGATTGAGATGACAATCGGCTCATCGGTAGATGTATTCGCGCTGTCGCCTCCAGGAACTGGCCTCCTACGGTCCATCACTGATTGGAATTGCTTCGGCGGACTGGGCATCGGTGGACGTTCTTCCTCAACCGAGTGACGAGGAGAGTCGGGAGCTGTTGTGTTGCAAGTAGTGACGCTGAAACGCGAAGGGGGAGGTACCCATGGGTCCTCAGCTGAGAAGGGACTTGTTGGCGCTGCCGTGGCGAGACGAGGGACATACGTCGCCACGCTTTGATCAGTGTAGGCTGTATAGACGGAACTCGAAGTCGAATTGTGGGGGTGGTGAGATTGAACATGAGTTGAAGGCGACGGCTTTCTCTTGATGGCCTTGTTTGGATCGGGTGGGTTGGGAGCAAGGCGGGGCGCAGCCTGGGCCTGGCGACTCGTTGGAACAGGGGCATTGGGTTGTGAAATTGGAGAGTCGTTGTAAGGAGGACTGGGATATGCGTGGGAGGGTGCTCCATGCGAGCTAGGTTCTGGAGATGGTGTTTTGGAAGCCTCCTTGAGCTTCTGGTTGGACCTGGAGGGCAGTAATCGTCGGACAGTCGAGGCAGCGATATTGGACGTTTCAGGCGAGACACCACCAGTCCGCCCACCACGCTTGCTACTCCGGCGTACAAGGCCGAGCGGTGCGGCACCTAAGTCATCCCGGACAGGATCAACCAACGGCGCACGGCCGCTGGCTCCATTCCACGGAGGCCGATTCTCGACGGGGTCCGCCTTTCCTCTCGTAAGCTGTCGCATACGCTGCCCAAAAGTTGGCGCAGGGTTGCCAGATCGGGGAACCTGAGGTCCAGTGACGGTCGTAGTAAGCCCGAACCCTGCACGACCTGTGTGAGGTCCTTCGCCTTGACCCGGTACTGCTTCCCAAGGATGTTGAACTACATCACTTTGCTGATCTCGTAGCACATCCTTCGACCTCGATTGCTTCAACTTTCCAGCAGGCTTGTCCTGCTCAGCCCTTCTTTCATGACGCATCGTCGGGATATGACTCCGGGGCTCCTGTAGAGAAGTGTTTCGGATGCCGTAGAGAAGCTCCTGCTGCGACTGATCGGGGCCTTCATCAATGGGTGAGACATCATCGGAATATGCTCTGTGCGCGAAACACTGGATCAGCCATGAGGTTCGGAATTTCAGCCACTTCATTCTTATCTGAAGAATGTGGTTGCTGACAAGGGGGGTAACGAGAAGAGAGAAGAGGAGCGGGAGCAGAAGCTGGATTGCTAGACCCAAGAGCTCGGTTTTGCCCGAGGCTCAAAGTAGGAGGGACAGTCAAAAGGATCATATGCTAGAGCGATGAAAAGGGCAATAGTCAAGAAAAACGCAGTGAAGTGGTTGAGGACCAAAAAGTAGACTCACCCATGTTGTGTCGCATTGATGTCAGGCGAGCTGGGCGGGGAGATGTCGCCGGCCGTGGGACGGCCGTACATGTCTCTGGCAGGTGTCTTGGACTTGGAAGGCGCAGATGGTGGGTGGTGATGGTCCTTGGCTTCGTTTTCACCGTAGAGCGAGGAAGTCGGGCGCCAGTCGTGAGGGTTGAGTCGTCGTGGGTTTCGAGGCGGAGGATGATGAGCGGGAGGAGCTTCCGTGTCGTCGGAGTCGAGGGGAGGGGAGCTGCGGTCACGGGGAAGCAGAGTCAGCCAGGTGCGTTCCTCGTGATGATCCGTTCTTGAGTTCGGCAACGTGCGCGAGCGTTCAAGGAAAGAGGAAGATAGCTTGTGGGTATACTCGTGGGCATATTCGTGAAAATGACGGAGAAGGAAGGAGGAAGCACGACGGATTTAGGACGACGGTGCACCTGGCGCATTGAAGATCTATCTGCACCAGCTGAAGGCGTGGGCGGCGTGCACGAACTTCACGCTTGCACAGCTGTCATGGCCAGTCTGGGCTGGAGACAGGCTGCGTTGCGCCATAAGCGGCAGTCGATGTGCTGCGCCAACATCCGGATCCCACAGCTCGCACGCGCCCGCCTCAACTTGGGCTTGCATCAATGGCGGTGCTGCGCCAGCCAAGACACGACATCACTGGAGGGGACTTACAGTTGACGTTGTTGACTGGACCCAGGCTGGGGCACAGTCTTACCACGGCGAACCTCGTACCGAAGGGGAGCGTTGCGAATACCGAGGCCGTTGAGGCGGTTGTCGAAGTCGTTTTGCCAGAAAGCCTGATCGTCGCCGCCGGTGCCGCCGTCGTCGATGTTTTGCCTGCTGGCGGTGGTTTTGCTGTATTGATGTGGTTGCGATTGGGGATGTGACGTCTGGCCGCGAAAGGCCCGCTCCTTGAGGCTTTGAGGCGGCACCAGTTTAGGTTGGGAGCCTGGCCCAGTACTGGTTTTCAGGTTGTCCCACATGACAGGCATCTCGCCAAGTGTCAACGGCTGACCGCCGGTTGGCTGGTTTCAAGACGGCCTGGATTGGAACTGAAGCGGCGGGCGGGCTGAGCAACAGTAGTCGCGTCACGGTGGGTGGTGGGAGTGCCTCGTGTGTCGCCACTAGTTATTTTTGGTTGCTCGAAATCGGGTTGGCGATGGGAGCCCGCTGAGGATTTCGGCACTCGAGAGTCGAAACGAATGGGGTCGGAGATCGGGAAAGGCGGGGGACGCAGTGTGGCGGAAGTGTTTCTAGAAGGGACGAGATGGACGTTTCTCCAATTAGAGCCGTCTTGGTGAAAAGCCAAGCAAGTGAATGATCGAGTAGGTAAAAGTGAGTGAATAAGTGAGTAAGTGAGTTGGTGAGTTGGTGAAAGAAGGGTAATTGAACAAAGGAAGGAAAGCGAAGCCAGGATTCAGGCAAATGTATCAGCTCCAGGCCAGACGAAATTTGGAATTTGCAATTTGAAAGAGAGGGCGCGTATGATGTACAGCAAGGAACAGCAAAGGAGCAGCTCGTCCCGTCTTAAGAAAAAAGACCAGGTGTGACGTTGGTTGTTGGGCCATCATCTGTCTTAATTTAACAGCTGGTACATCCCTACTCCGTGCTCCGTCCTGCAGACATCGGATGGAGCCTAGAATGAGGAGATTGACCAGCACCAGGAGGAGCACTCTATTTGGTAGGCTGTAGCAGCGCATCTCCAGTAATTTAACGGCCAGCCAGCCCTTCTCGCCGGGTTTGTTGACTTGGTTCGTTCCTCGACTGTCGTCAGCCAATTATATCGGTGCAGGCATCCCAGGTCAGGTTGCGCCGTTCTGACGCAGTTTGGGTGGTTCCACGACCGTTGCCGTTGGCTGGCTGCCGACTTGCGCTGGTCGTAGGGTGCAGGGCGCCAATGTCACGACGCCGCAAGCGCTGTGGGAGCACGACGCTGGTGAGGCGGCTTGACTGGGTTTGAGAGTGCCTGCTGGAACTCCCTAGGGGATGGCTCAGGCGCTGAGGATGGGGCGGGCGCTAATTTTTCAGGTGGTTTGTAGATATTCCAACGTTGGACCCATCGTCTGGAACTGCCTGGCGTGTTCGGTGCAGCATCCGGCACCAAAATCATTGCCCAGTTGGCCACTATCGTGCTTCTCCAAAACCTCACCGGCGCTGCAAGGCAACTCTGGGATGCTAGACCTATCGTCGGCTCTGCCCTGGACCAGCCATCCCCTGTACACTCTAAAAAAAGAGTTGACCCGCTTGCCCATCGTAATAATACCACAACAGGGTCTCTTTTACAGCTTCGTCCCAACTGCCAGTGGACCCTAGTCGCAGAACCCCAGCACCCGTGTGCGCTGGACGGACATGATGCTCGTCAGGGCGCTCTCCTCGCCCTCTATGTGTGTAGATACTGACTGTGAGCATCGATCTGGGCAGCATCTTAGATACTACTTAACTACATGCCTAGGTGCGTTGCGCACATAATGACTTGATAGACGGCACAAATATGGCCCTGGTACTTGTCTGTAGTACAATGTGGATATAGCTTCGTGCTATTAATTAGAGTTCAGACCATTTTCATGCAGGAACGAGGAACTCAGAACAGGCGGGCTTGAGTGTTCTTCCTGCACATCCGGATCGCGCAGATTGTAGGGACGGCCCCGCCTACAAATGGCCTGTTTCAGATGGGGCAGAGATGGGGCAGGGACCAGGTGAAACTGGAGGGTTGCACCTGCAAAAACCCACCAAGTGAAGGGCGGACCGTGACACCTTCCGTCCACTGGCAGCCGAGGAAGGCCAGAATTTAGGGCAGGACACAGGACACAATGAGGCCTCACCTCTTCTTTCCATCTGTCCCTGCTCCTGGCTCTCTTTCGACCCTCGAGACCTTGTCCTTGATTTACGCCGTTTCTACCGTCTCGACCGTCTCAAGCACTCTCAATTAACCTTGCCAATTAGTTCACCTCTTCTTCTAGATTACTTCTCTAGTCTTCAACGCAGTAGTCAGGAGACGGCCTGCATATCCGACAACTCTGGCGCTTCCTCCGGGTTCTCTTTTTCTTTGCCTCCTTTCCCCTGCAGTCCATCACTTGATCGAGAGCAGACAACACTCGAAACGTCCATCCACCCCTGATTTACTCCAGGGAGTCCAGGCCCCCCCTGTGAACATTACATGGCTCCTCAGACAATCCGGCCGGCAGACGAAGAGACTGTTGCATCCCTGCCCGGATCGTCGTACCCATGATGGCTCCCGGAAGATCGAGGCTAAAACGTCAATGTTAGCTCCGTCATGACCCGGCGCTCCTGTTCTCGGCAGTCTTTGCGAAGTGTGGTCGAGAGCTCTGGGGATATAGTTCAAACCTATGTGCACCCTGGGAAGTGGTTTACGAAGCGTAATAAACGATTATACTGACTGGACTAAAGGACAAAGGTATCAAGGGTAAAACATTGCAAACAACCCTACACCGGAGCATGATGATTGCCTAATGTGGCCATTATATCACTGCCAATTCCGCAGGACAGTGTCACCCTGCGTAATCCCGGCAGCAGCAAGCCCATATTCCCACAGGGATTTCCTCTTCGCCACGTCTCTCGCCTCTTTCGATGTCTCAAGCTCATCTGTGCCGTTGAGGTAGAGTACCTTTCCCTTGGGGGCGTCGACATCAAAGCACAGCCGTACCGCATCCCCCGCGCTTTTCCACAGTGGACGCATCGATCCATTTGGGCTAAACTTGACCGCTACGTATGCCATAATGGGGAGTAGCTTCTTGATGTTGAACTGCATTGAAGAGCTGCCGCGCCGGGTTAGGTCTGAGCCCATTGCACCAGGGTCTAAACCGACAACTGTGATGTTGGACAACTCCGGGTCCGTACCTAGGCGATCGGCGAGTTCGTGCCTAAAATGGTAAGTAATGTCAGGTAATGTATATTGTGAGGTAACTCACATGAGCATCACAGCACAAAGTTTGCTCGCTCCGTATCGTCGATATCCTGTGAACCATCCATCACCATCTGCAGGAGTGCTCCATTTCCCCTTGGCGAGCTCCTCCGCGCTAGGGAATAGTGTGGCCCGGCCCTTGTACGGCTCGCCACCAATGGTGTTGCGTTTGTCGTCAATGCTAAGGCCATAGCGTTAGAACCATTGTGATACTTAAGTCTCAATATCATGGTACCTACTCATGAGACCAGCTGCCAATGATGAGAATCCGGCCACTCTTCTTGTCCATGCTCTGGAGAAGCATGAGGGCTAGCAATTGGTTCGCTAGATAGTTGACATGCCAGGTTATCTCATAACCATCCGGGGTTATGTTCTTTACCAGTCAGCACACATTATCCACCCTTGTCCTCGTGCGACATATATAACTTACCAGTTCCTCGTGGTCTTGGTAGGCAGCGTTGAGGATAAGTGCCTTGATAGGAGGCAGCTCTCCTGCTGCGATTCGGCGGTTGATCTCGACGGCTGTCTTCCGGACACTAGCCAGGGAGCTGAGATCCAGGTCGACGATCTCATGCTTGTGCGAGGGGGGCCCCGCATCAAGGACCGTTTTAAGCTGTGTGGCAGCTGCGGCTTTCCGGACGGTGTACACGCCGGTGTAAGCAGCCAGCTCGGGCTTCTTGAGGAGGTCGGCAATAATGGCCGAGCCAAGACCACCGTTGGCACCGGTCAATAGTATGGTGCCTTGTGAAGATGACATCTTCGTTCAAAGATTTGTTTCTGATGATGCAGAGTCTAGAAAGTATTGGAGAATGATGATTTCAAACGAACTTGAGCAGCCAACTTCTCTCCCACTTATACCATTCCTGAGCTAGAGACATTCGTATGCACCAAAAAGACGATTGACCCGTGAGTGTTAGTGCCAGAGCTACCATCTCATTGATTCCCGTAGCATTTGGGCCGCAATTGTTAACAAACGGCTGACGTGAGACACTTGGTCAACTCCGTCAACTCCGTCAAAGTCCGTCAAGCGCCCGTCAAGCGCCCGGCTGGGTGCATAAGAGGGTTACCTAAGTGGGTCGGCGGCCCCCCTGCTGTAACGTTAGTGCTTCCTCTTTGGGATGGATAGATGGTGTCTGGGGGGATGCACCCAATCGGAGGCCAGGACTTATCACCGGCTTCTTGAGATCGTGCATGCTGATTAAGGCAATGACACCACGATGCACAACGATGCACAATCAAGCGTGTTAGTGCGAGAAGCCGGTGGTTACGAAGAACATGATAGACGTCATTAAATTGAGATGGGACATAAGTTATTTTAGGGGCATCGCGGCTTCAATTGAAAGAACAGCTCTGCTATGTATCGGGTTCTGGCATCTGCCAATATGTACATGATGGAAGAGAGAAAAAGTCGTGACGGACGACATGACATATCGACCTAGTGAAACAGCTCGACGGCATCGAAGATGAAGTTGGGGTTCAGGAATTTGTCGCCAGAGCTTCCAGAGATGACCTCGATGGTGATGGTGTTGGTTCCCTTGACTAGGGTACCGGCGGGGATCGTGGCATCGTACACTTCGCCTAAGCCGCGGTAGGCACCGCGAGTCACGCCTCGGGAGTCGATCTTGGTGGGCGCAGCGAAGGCCTTGGTGAAGCCGGTGTTGACAGTCACCGAGGGGCGACCGCTGGCGAAGGCAAGGGTGGTGCCGATGCGGAGCGTGGCCGCCGAGGAGATGGCGGAGTCGAGGGTGAACTTGATGGTGACGGGGCTGTTGACCGTCTTGAACAGCGCCATGGGGAAGCTGCCGACGGAGCTGGACCCGACGGTGTAAGTGACGGGGCCCCAGCTGGACATGCGGCTGTCGCTGGGATGCATGCGGAGCTGGTTGGCGGCATTGAGGAAGCCGGTGGGCTGCCCGTCCCAGTCGCCGATCTGGAAGACGGAGGTGTGCGAGCCGGTGGTGATGTCCGAGGTGGCGCTGATGGAGGACGAAGTGGTGCTGCCGGCCGAGACGGTGACGCTCTTGGAACCGACCTTGAGCTCCTTCTGGTAGAGGACCATGGTGTACGTGCCGGGGACCATGTAGGGGGAGGTATATGAGCCCGAGGACGAGGCGTAGGCCCAGTACTGGTAGTTGGAGTTGTACCAGTGGACGACGCCGGTGAAGCCGGACTCGATGCCGGAGGCGGTACCGGACACGCGACCACGAGCGGAGTCGCCAATGTAGTTGGAGATGGACAGGTCACCGAAGAAGCTGAAGTCGAAGCTCTTCTGCGCGGGGATGCCGGAGCGCGAGAAGGAGAGGGCATAAGGGCCGTGGAAACCCTGGCGGTAAGCCTCGGTCTGGGCGTGGTTGGAGTTCATGTAGAAGGTCAGGGCACTGAAATCACCGTTGTTGTTGGTGTTGATGTCGCGGAAGAAGGGCCCGCCCGAGCTCTTCTCGTAGGAGCGCGAAGCATGCGCAACCATACAGGCGTGGATATCGTTGGCGCTGCTCTGGAAGCAGTAGACGTCGTTGTCGATGAAGCGCTCGGACGAGTAGAACTTGGAGCGGGTCTTGCCGGAGACGAGGAAGACGTCAGAGGCCTCGATGGCAGAGCCGCTAGAGGTGTCGGAGGCTTCGCCGAAGGGGTACTCATCGGGTAGCTTAGAGCGGTCAAGGCGAGCGATGTATCGCAGCTCGCCAATGGCGGGCTCCGAGGTGGTGTCGGTAGCCATATAGATGTTGCTCTCGCCATTCTTGAAGACGTAGTAGTGGGTCAGTTTGAAGTTGCTGTTGTCGGCGACACACTTGACCTTGATGTAGTTGGCTGCATAGATATGGTTAGAACAAGGTCATGGTCATGGACGGGGGTTCGGGGTGTTTTCTTGAAAGGGCTTACTGCTGTGAGTGGTATAGGAGACGGTGGCTGAGCCCAGGCCAGACGCGATGTGGGAGGTCTGCGACGTGTACTGGTACTCGGTGCTGCGGTACTTCAGCGAGGTGATGGAGCAGTCACTGCGCTTGATGGTGACAACGAAGCCATTGGAGTTGGCCGTGTCGACGACGTAGCTGGTGGTGGACTCGGTGACGCCGAAGACTGCCAGAGCCGGGACAGCGCTCACCAGAAGCACAACCATGCTCTTCCAGGAAACCATGATGATGGTGGTTCCAAGTCAAAGCCGCAACTGGGCGACGGATGACGAGATAGCTGGTAACTAAGGCGAAGGAATCGAAAAAAAGAACAGGCACGAACCAATAAGGACACGGAACCAAGGCAGAGAGGAAAGAACACGAGCAAGCCAGAGAGCAGAAAAAAAAAGGGAGGCTGTTGACGATGGCGACCCGGTGTATATATGCGATCGTCTTTTACAGGGCACCGGCTTGCATGCATGGCCCCCTTGGCTCTCCCATCGCGACGGTCCTTGGATATACGGACATGCGGGCGCCGATTGGAGGAGAAACCAGGTGTCGTCCGGTTGGAGGTATGGTGAAACACGAGGCAGAAGGTCAGAATCGGGCAATGGGCGCAACGGATGGACGAATGAGCAGAGGTTGAGCCGAGCAGGGGGATTTTAGTCCTGTTTGCCCTTGCTGAGTACCGACATGGGAAGAGAAAGAAACGTGGGACGCGGACTTAGAACCCGAAGTTGGCAACGAGCTACAAGGCGTCTTACCGTCCTATAATTTGCACTGGGTCGATGTGACCGACCGGGAAATTTATTGCTTCGTCCGTCGAGGATACATTGCGGGTGGGCATTGCACTACACTTTTTACTACAGTCTGCACTACGCATTCATCTCGCCTTGTTCTAGGCCTGAGTACTCCGTACGAACTACTAGGTTTCCTCCCTCTTCGGCGCCTGGCCATCCTGTCATTCTGTTCCCGAAGCGGCGGCGCAGCACTGCCAACAAGGGGCAAGTAAGCTTCAGGGAACACGAAGAGCAAAAACGATAACTAGCCCTGCACTGCTGCACCGACTCTTCCGTTCCTCTAGAATGTCGAAAGAATACGTAGTAGACAGAAGCCGATCAGCATAATTTCATTGGTGGGCATGCTTTCTAGGGAAACTATGCCTGCAACGTCGTCGCTCCCCTCCATCATCCTCCGTCACCCCAATAGGGCTATTCTCCGCCACAGGGTCCGGCCTGCTTGGAGGATTTATTATATACTCTATTACCGAGTGATACCAATCGCCCGAGCACGTAAAACTAGTAGGAATGATCTCACAAGTCTTAGCCCGTTTAGAGTTCCTGCTCACGCGCCTCAATCTAAAAGCATGACCCGGGTTCTCGGCATTTGCTGTTAGCCGTTCGATGCTCGCTAAGACACCGCCTTGTGCCTCGAAACGAGGACGCCAGCGAAAGGGGTTGAATACCCTGGCGAAAGAGGGCTCTCCTGCAAGGTCGAAACATTAATTTGGTCCAAAGGCCCGTTCGCGGCCCGGGAGGAGCTACCGCTAGAGCTGTCAGTTGGAGCCATGAAGTACATGGTAGATCAAGTCTTGGCTCATCGTGTTGACCGCACACTCATTGGCGACGAGGTTGGCCAGCGCCCGGCTGGGGAAAAAAAAAAAAGTACACCGCCGTTGACAGAAAATTAAACGATTGATCGATTAATGTGGCCTATCGATACGAACTGTCAAGCAAAGCCCTTCACTGACCAGAACTCCCAAATGCCAAGTCGCCCGCCCATCTTTGAGCATCTTAACCGCCTCTTCATTAAGTTCCTCCTCCAACAGCTACAAGGGCCCAAAGCCCAAGCGTAGTTAGCACCGTCGCCTTGCTCAACGATCCTTTTGGAGCAATACTCGAATTATTTGAGCCACTCGTCCCATTTCCGTCACCGTCGTCATTCCCCTCGTACTCCACCCTAAATTCAGTCGTGTGGCCCGATGGAGTGCATTTCGTCCCCTCCGAGCACTGGATCTCCTCGCTCCATAGCCCACCGGCGCACCTCTGCCACGAGCTTGCCATGCAATTCCACTGGCCTTCCGAGTCACACGCCGAGCCAACGTCTTCGGCGCGGCGGACTAGGGGGTTTTGCGGGGTGGCAAAGATTGTGGTTAGGTCTGAGCCTGGTGTCGCCACGGACTGGATAATGAGGGACGACAATAAGAGAGCAGCCGTGATCATCGTAGTTGTTGAAGATAGGCAGTTGATGCTGAAACGCATTGTTGCTGCTATTGGGACGATCCGGGTCCGGGGCCGAAGTGAGATCGGAGAACGGCGCCAGTAAAAGTGTGGGGAAACGGGGAAGAGACGACAATGTTAGGGCAGACCGCTTGTAGACCGCAGTGAAGAAAAAAAACGTACAATTTACTTGATTTTCCGTATGTTCCAGAGGCAAAGGTTTTGATATAAGATGAGAGAAGTTTTGGAAAGCTCAGCTGCTAAATAAATCAGCCCTCGCATTCCGCCTCTCACCATTTTCGTTTGAGTGAATCCCTGTTGATGCCCAGCGCGTGGGCGTTGTTGGCAGTGGGGTCCATACCGGACGTGGATGGGTCTCATTGGAGCACAGGTAGGATAGCGAAGCAGCAATGGTGAGAGGAAAATTAGAGCAAGTTACTGGCTCCGTGACACTGCGTGGTTTTGTGGAGAGTTTTGTCTGTGGAGGTGATGGTTTGCATAGGGTTGGGCTTCTCTGTCTGTTCGTTTGGTTCAGGTGTGGGACGAGTTGTGCTCTGTGAACACGTGGATGCTTGATTTGGGGTTGAGGGGCGACGACTTAGACACATATGAGCCAAGATGAGATAATGTACTGGGGCATGACTCAGAAAGTTTCAAACACCCATGGTATCCGTGAATGGGAGCTACATGTTGTTCTCGTTCTCAGTTTTGCAAAATCCTGACTTGGAAGTTGTGAGCCGTGTGTGGCTAAGCGGGCTGAACATCACCATCTAAACTAGGTAGTAGAATTGATCGAGACACACATCAAGTTCAATTCATCAACCAAATCCCTATAATAAGAAATTAGGGTGAGTGTGCGAATGATTGATGCATCAAAGCCTATCTAGACTACCTATGTCGGCCCTTGACCCGTGGATTCCTCCAAGTTCTTGTCCATGCCCAGATCCGCCAACCCTAATAATATCCCAAACAAGTATCCAATGTCACTCATTTCCGATGGCGACATGTCCTAGTTTAAACGGCCGGGCCACTGCCCCCCGATGCGGTACCGCTAATGCGCTCCCGGCGGCGATGTTGCTGGGTTCTATATCGCAAAACTAGAAAGACGACGAAGATGCCAATGACCACAAATATGGTGGCACCTGTGGAGATTGCGACGACAAGTGATTGACGTCTGTCCCCAGAGTCGCTAGGGACAACGATAGCCGTGGTGTTGGCTCCCGCGATGCCATGGAACGGACCGGTTGAGGCGTCCATCGTAGCCGCGCTTCTGGTAGGTAGGTGGGATGGGTGGTCGGTCGGTACTGTTATTGTTTCTAAATGCGGGTAAGCATTGCAGAGAATTGAAGGAGGAAGGCGGAACGTACTTGATTTCAGGCCGAGACCCAATGGAAATGTTCAGAGGGCTGAATTCGAAGTGCTGCGTTGTGTTGGCTTGGATTGCAGTTCTCACAAGAAGTCAAGGCTATTTGAGAAGATGAGATGAGGAGGAGATACGATGAGAAGCGTCTCTCTATTTGTATTGATGCTTAGAAGGGGGGAAATACGATACCGACTACTTCATATATGACAGCCATGCCACGGACGGGCTCAACTCTTTGTGTAAGCTGAAGCAAACGAACTTCTAGACGACGCCACGACGCTTTGTCCATGTGAAGCTCACCGTGAATTCCCAGTTGACATATCATTTTCGTATTGAGAGACTAAGGACCTCTGGGATTATCCTGGTAGCTTAGCCTCAATCCTGAGTCCCGGCCAGGCTAGTCAAAGAGATGTTAGAAACAAGTGGAAGCTAGCACATGCGTGGCGGTCTTTGAACAGAGGTGATGTTTGCAAAGTCTTGTTGAAATTACTCATTACATCCGACGAGGCGTCCCAGCACTTGGTACGCACGTCTTCTTCCCGCTATCTAAAACTCCGCGCAATGCGTGACAAAAAGATCTTGAGGATGCGCGCTCAAGGATGCTGTGCTATGTTCAATTTTCCTTGTCGCCGTGTTCCCCTTTCCTTTTCCCCAATTAATCCCAGATACTCAAACATGGTATTCTCTGATGCCTCGCTCTTCTTTATTAAATCATTTCGTAGTTTCGGTGGTGGTAAATTAGCGGCGGGGGATGGTGCCGTTCCCTGGCGGGTAGATGGTGTGCCATCGGCCGTCGTCATATGTCTGAGGGGTGGGAGCCGCCACAGAGGTGATGGAGGACAAGCTGATGGATGAGGTGATGAAGGTGGTGGGAATTGTGGAGAAGGTTGTCTGCACAGCTGCACTGGCGGTCTGGGTAGTCTCTTCGTTGATATAGGTGGGCACCGTGGAGAAGGTGGTCTGCACAGTTGTGCTGGTGGTCTCCTGGGTGTAGGTCTGCTCGATGGAGGATGACGCTGCCTCAGTTAGGATAGTCTCCTCCGATCGTTGGGTAGTGGTGTCAACCAGCGCAATAGAAGTTGTCGATTCGGGGATGGACTGAGTGATAGGCTCAGTGGCCACCTCAGTGATGGGCTGAGTTGGAGTTTCGGTCACAGATCCAGTTCGGGACTCTGTGATGGGCTGAATGGTAGACTCAGTGGCGGGCTCACTAGAAGACTCAGTGGTGGAATCGAGTGCAGACTGCGTGGCAGACTCGATGGTGGTGACGGAGTTCTGTCCCGTGGAGGTGGGCTCACCCGGGTCCGATTGGGTTTGTCCATCGGAGCTCTGGATAGTAGTGGGCGCAGAGCTGACCTCGCAAGTTTCTTCGGCGGCCTTTGACTCAGTGCTGGTTGTAGAGTCTGAAGGCGCGTCCGACCCAGGGCTGGTGCTGGCACTGGTAGGCTGAGGGATAACAGTGACGGTTTTGGTGATGTCCTCGTCAATATCGATGATGGAGATGGTCGTCTGGATCTCCTTGGTGACGGTTTTTGCCGGAGCGGTGACAGTCTCGACCTCGCCAGTTTGAGTGACAGTTTGCGTGAGGGGATCCTCGGTCTTTACCACCGTCTTGATCACAGTCACGGTGTCGTCGCCCCCCTCGTTGTCGTCGCCGCCCCCCGATCCTGAGTCTGAGTCAGATCCAGACCCGTCATCACCTTCGCCAGGTTCGAGGGGCACAACCGAGTACTTCGGTTTGGAGGCGGGTTCACGAGCCACGACCATAGGCTTGGTTGGAAGGGCAGTGATGGTGGTGTAGGAGGCGGATAGGGCCAAAAGGAGGGGGATAAGGCCACGCATATTGACGAGGCCTCTTCGGTGAAATTCCTCCAGTGATTTGAAGAACAGTGAGAGTGACTTTTGTTGTGGTGTCGGATGAGTTGTGGGCCTTTGTGATGCAGGTAGGTTGATGAAGGTATTCAAGAGTGGGCTCCTGCGAGAGGAGGCGAGGTTGAAGAGGGACTATTCTTGACAAGAACCCGAGAAGGAACGCGAATCACTGGCAACATGAGGTGAACATGATTTGCAGGTGCAGGTTGTGGGAGGAGCTGCATGAATGGGAGAGAAAACTGAGTGCACATAAAGCCAAGGTTCTTAGATTTGTTATAACAGGTGCAATTGAGATGGCTGGTGTTGTCGCGAATTAGTGGTGGTTGGAGAGCCGCTATGGCGCTAGGTCCCGTTGCGGGTGCATGACTGGTGCAACATGGTGCCTGGGCCCAGGCTCAGTGGTTCAGTCGCCTGTCATTTAGTGGGATGCGTGTCGCGGTTGGTGGGATGGTCCAGTGGGCTTCTCAGGTGCACGCCATCGGAAGACTAGCCGCGACTGGTGTCCGTCACCAGCCCCCTGGAATCAGTCTGCGCAAGTGACATGATTGGCTGCTCGGAGCTTTGTGGCAGATTGGGTTCGGGGTGGAAAGCGAAATGGACGAATAACTTTGGCGTAACTAGCGATACAACAGGAGTGCAGATGAGCACATGTTAACTACGCAGTAATGCGAGTCTTTCATGGATGCCATTACATGCATGCTTTCGCAACGCTGCAACAGTCGGCCGATCCTTTGACGAGACATACTGTTCCATGTTAATTTGTCGCGTCGCCGCGTCCACAGCAGCCCGCGTTGCGTAAGGTTGAGTGGCGGTGCGTAGTCTTTGTGCGGGGTGTAGAGATTCGTCAAAAGGTGGCTGGTGCTCCTTGCGGCGCCGGATCGGTCATGAGGCGTTCTTCTGCCCGCACTTGGGCTAGATAGATTTCCCCAACAACCTAGCGAGACACTGGCGGTGGCGGGCAGCTCCGTGGCGTTCTTCTTCTGACTGCTTTTCGCAGCTGAGGAGAAAGTCCGCGCATCGCCATCTTAGATAGTTACTGGGCGCAAAGTGTGGCGTTCCGACGTCGACAGGAGACATGAGGTAGGGGTGAGTAGGTTGGTTGGTAAGTTAAGAATAGCCAGTTTTTTTTTTCCCTTCTAATTACTGCTTACTCAATTGTGGACATATCGGACTTGTATCCAAACTGTCCCCAGTGTTCGTACATTCACAGAGTAAGTTACGAAGTAGAGTCCGAGACCGATGGGGGCGAAAATTCATTGGTCTCGTGGACCTGCATGAGACGCAGAAATGACGTCCGCTGGGCCCTCGCCGCCGCTGCTCCGCCACTGGCTTCCACGAAGGCACCAACACCCGACCATGCCCACTACACCCACTATGCCGACCATCCCCAAGGCTGAGCAGCTGTAAGCGTCTGGGCATGACCTCAGGCAGAGTTGGAGATGGGTGGCCGTGTATCCGTACCTGCCTACTTAAAATAGAGAGCTGCACACCTGCTTCGCGGTCACATTCTTTTTCTTGATTCTTGGTTCTTGCAAACCACATTCTGCCCGTCCGACTCAGTCCCCCCCCCTCCCATCGTCAACGCGACGCCACCAACGAGACACAGGCAAGACCCCTCCGTTCCATAGCGCCCGATTTGTCCCAAACACCCAAATACCCAAACACCAAAAACCCCGCGGTTATGTCATACCAAGGATACGGCCGTGAGTCTGCTCATCTTTCTCGATCGCAAATCATCCTAACCACTGTCGCAGAACCACCTCAGGGCTATGGCCAGCAGTACCCGCCGCCTCCGCCTGGCCAATATCCCCCGCAGCACGGCCAGTATCCTCCCCAACAAGGCGGCTACCAGCAGCCTCCGCCTCAGCAACCGCCCTACGGGGGCTACCACCAGCAGCAGCCCCCGCCCGGTCAATACCCTCCCCACGGCGGTTATCAGCAGCCCCCGCCTCAGCAACCGCCTTATGGCGGCTATCAGCAACAGCAACCTCCCCCTCAACAGTACGGCGCTCCCCAGGGCCCTCCTCCCCAGCAGTACGGTCAGCCCCCCGCGCAGTATGGTGCGCCTCCCGCTGGTGCACCGTATGGCGCGCCACCCGCGCAGTATGGTGCGCCGGTGACGCCTCCGACGCCGGCGTCACTGGGATACGGACCCCCTCAGATCATCCAATGGGATCCCAGCTCTGACGCCCAGGCTCTGCGCAAGGCTATGAAGGGATTTGGCACAGACGAGAAGGCGTTGATCTCCATCTTGGCGAACAAAGATCCGCTGCAGATTGAAGCTCTTCGCACGGCCTATGAGCGCTCGTTCAAACGTAATCTCGTGTCCGACATCAAGAGCGAGGTCAGCTCCTGGTTTGAGTTGGCCCTGGTTCAGCTTGCCCGTGGCCCTCTTCTGGCCGATGTTCATAACCTGCATGACGCTATGGCTGGTGTTGGCACCAAGGAGCGTGTCCTGAACGACATTCTGCTCGGCCGGTCGAATGCAGACATCCAGGCTATCAAGAGTGCCTACTACCGCACCTTCCACGACAAACTGGAGACAGTTGTTCGTGGAGATTTGAGCATGAAGACCGAAAGGCATTTCATCATGGTCCTGGATGGCAAGAGAGCCGAAGACTCCGCTCCCGTCATCCCGCAGCAGGTCGACGACGACGTCATGCAAATCTATAAAGCAACCGAGGGCATGATGGGCACTGACGAGATCTTGGTCTGCAGTATCCTCAGCAAGCGCAACGACAACCAGATTCGTGCCATTTCCCACACCTACAGGCAAAAGTTCAACAAAGACTTGGAAAAGGTCATCAAGAGTGTAAGATCGAATTACCTAATACCCCCAGTGACTAGCCTTACTGATCTCTGTCCAGGAATTTTCTGGTCATATGGAGGACGCTCTGCTCTTCCAGCTACGCCACGCCACCGACAAGTACATGAATGCTGCCAAGGTTCTCGAGGACGCCATGGCCGGTATGGGAACCAAGGACCACTTGCTCGTTACTCGTGTTATTCGATACCACTGGGATCGCAACGCTCTCGCCAACATCAAGGGGGCTTACCAACAGCGGTATGGCAGAAGCTTGGCAAGCAGGATCAAGGGCGAGACGTCGGGCGACTACAGGAAGACGCTGCTCGCTGCGATTGGCGAGCCATGGTAATGAACAGACTGCGTCAGAACATAAAAGAGGACCTTTTCAATAATGTCATGATGGGATGGGGGACTGCGCTCCACAACGTTGCTACGGCTATTAATTTGCTATGAGGGATAGGAGTCGGGGGATTTTGATACCAACGATGGCGCGTTGTCTTGCGGGTTGTGCACTAGGTGGAGAAGCTGTGTGATAGGATATCGGTTTTGTGGACCCTGTCAACATATTTAAAACCCAAATGCGCTGTGCTCCCCAGTTATTGCAATTATCCGTTGCCTTTTTAAGCTATTGCTTCTTGACATTGTGAGAGTAACGCTGATAACTTTTGACGCAATTTAAAAGGCAGGTGAAATGGTTAGACAAAGATTGTCCTGAGCGGCGGGTCTGCCTTAAAGAATCAGTGGGCGTCGAAAGAAAAGAAAAGAAAACTTGTCATTATTTACAACACTTTATCAGCGATTAGGTGCTGCGATATGGTAGTTTCTTCTATAATACAGAGAGCAGTAATATTATTGGTTAAGCAATAGCCTCTACATGACAGTCCAGTTGGTTCAGGCCCTGAATAATCTTCATGGTTAGCAGAAGCTTCCAGCATATGCTTATTATAGGTTGTGGTAGTACTTGTTACAACAGTTTATTGGTGCTCTTAGCTAATGAATTCAATGAAGAAGAAAAAAGAACTAGCGTGCTTACAGCTGAATAAAAAGCAAAATTGTGGGGGTTTCCCACTGCTGATAAAGATTAGCAGACTAATAATGCCTAAATACTCAGGCTTCAAGTCTTAGAATCTACTCTCTGATTGGCTATTAGGCTGCTTCGCTTATTTTCCAACGCTAACTTAGCACGTTAATAAGTTTATTAAGCAGCGATCATCTGATTTTCACCCTTGCACCGCCCGTTCTCAAGTGGGCTCTCAAAGCACTTTAGTAAGCAACAACTCCTCTCAGTTTTATTAGTGCCTTTCTCCCGAACGCGTTCCGCGTAGCTGCATCTAGGACAGGAGCAAAGCGTATCGCATCTCGAGTCTGCCGGACCGCACTATTCGGACCACACCTTCCAGTCTCTTACGTTTGTTGCGGAGATTATACTTTCTCTACTCTCTTTCGAAACTCTTTTCAATCTCTATTTTTACCTCGCTTCATGAGCACAGAATCAACTGACGGCGGCATCCGGCAACCTCGTTGCATCCCTGCACAGTACTGAGACGCCTCTCAATCACGGAGGCCGCGCGACAAACCCGCGCGACTGGCGTCTAAAAGATTCGATCAAAATGGCGACTCATATAGCTCCTTCTCCCTCTGGCGTACCGGGCCAGAACCTCACCAACGGCATCATGTCGAGTGCTTCCACATCTGCTTCGCCGAGTGTGTCTGAATCGACCCTCCCAAGCGGCGCGCCGCCATCCCGTCCAGCTTCAAGTGGATCTCGTCCTTCAGTTCCTCCCGCAACAGCTCCGCCCACGACAGCTACTCCTGTCGCTTCCGTCGTGAGCCTACCACTTGCATCTTCGCCACACCTTCAGCCTCCTGGATCTCACATATCACCACCGCTTCCCCAACACTCATTCACCCAGGATCCGCCTCAATACGCACCTCAGAATGGTTATCATCCTCAACCACCACATGTCACTTATCCGCAACAGACACAACCTCCACCCCGTATGGCATATGGTCACCAAGCCCATCTTCATTCCGCAATGCAGCATCCACCTCAGCAATACCCGAGTCAAGTCCCGACTTATCAAGATCAACGTCCTGCAGCACCACCTTTAAATCATCAGCAACACCCTCCACCTTCTGTCAAAGGAGATATCCCAGTCCCAAGCCCTACCAGGCAGTCCCCGACAGCAGTCCATGGCGTTCAGTCTTCGCCTGATTACCAGACGCTCATTGACATGATCGAAAGAGCCAGCCCAGAAACTGTTCGCCAGGTTATTAGAGATCGCTGGGAGAAAGCTCTGTTAGGGTCACAGTATCACGTTGCATTTCTTGTGAGTTACTCAGCCCTGCTTATCACTCTCTTTCATCCCCATGCCATATTCACCTACGATGCCATGGTTTTGACAAGCATTTGCTTCAATCCCACTGGAGCTTGATTCACTATCAACTATGTCTTACATCTAAGCACAACCCCTCGCAGCATCTTAGGGTTTATGAAGACGTTTTCACAAGCTAACTTGGGCGATAGCTAAATGCCACCATACACCAAGCGAGCCCTGAGACGCTTAGCCGGGCAGTTAAGGATTTTGGTGCCAACATGATCAAGGCGTCGAAGCAGCATGTTGTGCAACATTTGAGTGCCGAAGACTTTGACGAGGTAGCCGACTCGCTGCTAAACAAAGTTAGCTCCAGCTTTTTGGACAAGTCTCTTGCTCGACGCTTCGAGACAATCCCCGCACGCCAGCTGGTCAACGCTCTGGCACGAGCTGAGCGCCTGGGATACGATGTTCAGGACATTGTCGAAGACAAGCATGGCGGGGAACACGTTATTCCGTCTCTTCATTCGCTGGTTGTGCCAACTATCCCATCACAACCCATTCAATCCACATCTGCCCAGTCATCATCTGCTCCCTCAGCACCTGTGATTACACAGCAAGGAACACCAGCACCCGTTATACCACGAAGCCAACCGACGCAGCAAAACACGGCGCCAAGCTCTGCCCCTGCGCAGAGTTCCCCGGTACAACCTGGAGTTGTGTATTGTGAATGCGGCTGGCCGTGTAGCTCAGTAAAAGCGCTGCAATACGTAAGTCGAACTCCGCGACGGTCGTCGTTCATGGCTAACCCCCCATAGCATGAAAAGAAGTCTGCTTGTTACAAATCCATGCCATCGGACCAAGTGGGAAGGGAGCTGTGCCCTCACTGCGGATGTCGGTTTGGCAGCAGCGGCGGTCTTTACTACCATCAAAGGGTAAACGTGTGCGGAGCCTACACAGAGAAGCAAACCGAAAAAATAACAGCCCTCATTGCTGGTGTCCGCAAACAGAGGCGAGAGAAACGTAATGTTGCACCGGCGCCCCCTTCGAGTTGGCAGCAGCATAAAAGTACAGCGGCTCAGTCAACTCCCCAGCAGGCAGCAGCGCAAATGAACTGGACATCTCCAGGGCCCGATCCATACGCGAAGCTCACCCCCGACCAGCGAAAACTATTTGCAAAGGAGATGAAAGATGCCGAGGACCACTACGGCGCGCTGATGCAAGAAGCCATGAAGCTGGAAGAGCCGGAACAAAGCAAGCAAATGGCAAGTCTGAAGAATCGGTACAACACGAAGCAGAGCGTAACACGCAAGAAATACGGCATACGGCTTCGTGAGAGACGCAGCAAGGCTCAGATAGATGCTGAACGAACTCGGCTCTTTGGGACACCGCATGGGCCTTCGCTCTCGGGACGGGATGGCGCCCCGGCACACAAGAAAGCTCGGACTGGCGATGCTGGACAATCGACTGCCATTCCTTCGTCAAACGGTAGTCAAGTCGACTCGCCACGCAAAAGGGTCCCAATGACAGAGATGGGTGGGCTGTCAGGGTCATCGGCGACAGCAGAATTAACTGATCCTACAGCATCATTCCAGCCTCTCAGGTCCCAGCACCAGCATCAAGGACCGGGCAGCACACCGCAACAAACCAGTTACACGGGTGTCCTAGCTAACGGCAAACCACAGCGCTACGTCCAGTCCACTCAGGGCGGAATGCCCGGGACTCAGAATGATCCCATGTCGATCGACGATTCTAGTGACAACTCGAGCGGCACGGATAGCGATGACGAGGACATTCCTGCGTCATTGCCTGCATCCTTGCCGATGTCAAAGGCCTGAATAACTGCAGGGGGGTTAGAGCATTGGCGTTTCTGGTTCTCTTTTTTATTTCTTTTTCTAAAGAAAAACAAATAAAAAACTACAAGATATCCATGAAGTTCATGGCCAAAGACGGTTATTTTGGGGCAGTTGCTCGGGTCTAATTAAGGACGGGTAGGGTTTCAAATGGCGCCGGCGAAGAGAGTTATAAGCTTGGAGGCATGTTAAGGATTTGGGGCTGAAGCTTGACGGATAGCTTTTTGGTCGTCGACGGACATTTGACAGGAAGGAGGCAAAATCTGGAGTCTGGAGTTTGGTCCAAGAGGCCAAGGTTGCTTAATAACCGGCATGCCAAGATGACCATGATCGGTAGCAATGATACTCCGTACGTACCGCGTAGGTTCTAGCTATTAAGGTCTAACTAAGGTCGGAGGACCGGGATATATGAATCAGTTTTAGAGCTGGGACCCATGATAATCCCGCACCACGTGGGGAACGGGCGCTTGATGTTTCAGAAACTGTGACGAGAAGTGACGTGACGACAAGAGGTAGGAAGAAATCAAGAAGAGGGGCCAGATGACGCGAAGGATCATCGGAGGGCTATCTTTGTCGTCAGATGCGAATCGCCTGGTGTGAGATGAACAGTGGAGAGACAGGGCGGCCCCGGATGGAAGCTTTGCCGGGAGGAGCAATAACAGTGAATCAGCTGGAGTATGGGGATATGCGATGAGATGACGGCCTGCGAGCTGAATGAAGTAAGATGTGCTTAGGGACGTGCGTCATATTAATGAATCTAGGTATGTGATAGTTCAGCTTCCGTGTCGTTTCGTGTACTAAATACGAAGTAATGTAGTTTACTTGAAGCCAGAAGTGTTGCACGGGGGAGCAAATTAGGAGGCATGTGTGTGCCTTATGTCCGAGAAGTCTTAGGCCTATATTTGGGTTGGGCTCCGAACTAGTCTTCGCTAGTGACGATTATGATGGATGGTCATGAGGAACGCGTTTCACTAAGACGCCTGCGGGAGGAAGCGGGCGGGAAGTGGACGGAGGCATGCGCACTAACGTTATTCATTCCCGAGTGTGTGCTACTGTGCCTAAGAAGAAGCATGAATTACAGTTCATGAAAGTCAGTAGGTAGGTAGATACCTGAGGTTGCCTCAGGTAATTAATCCGTATTTTGTAGGAAGACATCATCGCAGCTAGCAACCTTCAACTTGCCCCGCTCTCCACCGCGGTCTTCCCTGTTCGATCCATCTCCCACTACCGTCACTGATGGTGCGTGATAGAAATGCACGCCTAGAAGGGTACGGGGATCGCTCCAATTCGGGACCGACGGACAAAGCCAAAGAAGAAACAATGTTAAACGCCAAGCCCCAAGTCCGAGACCGAAACAGTCTCTGCGCGGGCTGATTTATCGGTGCATCGAAGAGAAACGTTGATTATCCAGAGGTGGAAGCTGGGACTGCGACCCTCCCTCTGCCACTTTTTGTTACTCGACCAAGTGCGTGGTGTTTAGGATGCACGTCGTCATGGCACGCTCTCAGTGGGATCGCACCATTGACCAGGCCAGACAACACCGGAGCGCCCAGAGCAAAACGCCCCAGCCTGGGCGACCTTCCTGGTCACTGCAACCTCTCCTCCTCTAGCCGAACGGTGAACCGAAACTACCAACACCTTGGGTGGTATTAAGACAAGACAGGGCAGAATGCTCAACCGCGCCGTATACGGCCGCCAGCGCCTCGTAACGCCGCACCCGAACGCGGCCAAGGCTCCGATGCCGCCGGCCTGGTCCTGGGGCTGGGCTACATAGTACAACGCCGCCGCCAATGTCAGCTCGCTACTGGTCCGCTGACGCAGCCGCCGGCGCGGGTCCTCCAGAGTCACAGCCAGTTCCCCCTCTCGCCCGCCTCGTGTGACGGTGTGCCCGGGGCTGTTTCACGCGTCGACTTTGGGTCAAGACTGCGTTTTGGATCCCGCAGTTTGAAACGTCGACCGCCGGCTCCCGGCTGCCCCGTTGGCTTCCGCTGAAAGGGCGCGCACTCGTTCAGCTGTACGACGGGCTGCTGCCAGAATCGCCACCCGCGAAGATCGCCCCTCTTCGCCTCTTCGCCCCTTCGCCCATCGCCAGTAGGGCATCTGCCCGTCGCTGTCGTGCAAGCCTAGAAGGCTCCGCTGATGCCTTTGAAACCGCCAAGGCGCGGTTCATCTGTCTCTGTTGGGGTGTTTGCAGCCCGTCCTGCGTCATGACTGGCGTGCATGCTTATTTGCCCAGCTTGCCTAAGCTTCTTCGCTCCTGCACGCGATAATGCTAAGGTCCAGGGGTCCGGAGATCAGAGTCCACAGCTCCAGGGGAAGGGGGAAAGGGAAGGGGAAGCCTCAGAGTCGCTCCAGGGGCTGAAAGACCAGAGCAGCAATCAGGGGTCACCGGTCAGTCAACTACTACCTCGCAGTTATAGTTGGTCGATGACTTGACAACCGTCTGAGCACGGGATGGGACTGTGTGAGAGTGTGTGGACTACCAGTTTCTGTTGCCGCCTCTGCCCCAGGTTTGTTGATAATGTCCCGCGAGCCGCTTGAGTGACGCTCTTTGGTCTCGATTCTTCTTTTCCTTTCTCCCATCTGGCCGGACCAGCATATGTTTCTTCGTCGATCAGCGTTTTGTTTTGTCCATATCCACCTATCCCATCTCATTACTTTTCATTGAAACCAAGTTTCTAAAACCCTTCAGTCAACTGTCTCCAACAGCAATAAGAACAACACCATCATGGTGCCGATTCTGAGACCAGCCAGCTTCGACCGCCTGGTCGATGCCAACCAAAGATCCCGCCCCACGACGAGCTCGCAGAAAATGCCTCCGTCACCACCTCCTCCGGGGTCTCTCGCAACAGTCCTCATTGGTCCTAAGCAGCAGCGCTTCAAGGTCAACAAACGTCTCCTGTGTTCTGCTTCGTCCTTCTTCAGTGAACGCCTCCAAGATCCCACCCACACCCGGCCCATCTCTCTCTGGCTGCCCCGCGAGTCGGCTTCCATGTTCGCCCTCTTCGTGGAGTGGGTTCACCTCGGTCCCAACTTCCGTCACTATATCGACGACTCCGTGGTAAACGCCCGCGAGACTGGCGACCAAAATCTCCGCGATTTCCACTGGGCCATGATCCGTCTTCACCTCTTCGCATCTCACCTCGCCCTCCACCGCCTACAGGACCTCGTCATGGATGCTGTCCAAGACCTCTACCTCCGGTGCGACTGGGACGTACCTCCGAGCCTCATCACATATCTTTATACCGAGTGCGAGGATTTAGCCTCCGTCCGTCTCCGCCGCTGGGGCGTCGCCATGGTTGCGTATTCCTTCAACGGTGGACCACACGTCGACTTCGAGGCTCATGACCCTACCGAGTCGGAACCCGCTCGCTTCAGCGATCTTCTCGACCAACTGCCCGACTTCTCCGCCGACTACGATCTCCACATGCGCAAGATGCGTGAATCTGGCCTCGATATCAGCTTCAAGAACCCGCAGCTTCGTATCCCCGCTAATCGTCTGCGCAATGACGAGCGTGCTTTTGGCTTCCGTCAGTGCTCCTTCCATTCTCACCGTGCTACCGTCGGTGAGCGCCGCTGTCCTCATGAGGTCGGCAGCTCAGCCAAGTTTCACCGCATCCACCCCACCGCCAGCGCCCGGGGATCGGTAGTGGCGGGCCTGTCAACCCCGAGCCGGAGGAACCACGAGTTCGTTCCACAGCCATTGTTCTCAGGACGGCTCGATGAGGATGAGGGTGAGGATGATGATGAGATCATGAAGGCTATCAAGCATGTGAGATCAATCTCCAGCACTCTGAAGACATGAGCGAGTATGTCTCAACGAAAACAAATATTTTTACTTGGGTGGGACAGGGCATCCGCCTGGTGACTCTTCGATACCAACAGGCCACTACACTCTCTGTTATCACACCATACGCAGTCAGGCTTAACTCATGTGGACAAAGCCAATCTTGAATCCCGAAGCCCACCACGCGGTGCCGGACGCCAAGTCCAGCAAACACGAGCCATGCCTCACAGGTCAACCATCACCAGGCCACAAGGGCGGCAGGTCCGCAACTTATTATACCCTCGGAAACCCCAAGTGGATTGGCAATGGTGAAAGTCGTCAAATGGCCAACAAGCCTCTGTCCTCGCCGGTCGTCTTAGGTCATTAGCACTCGGTGTTCTTTGAGCGGGTGGTTGATGGGCACTCAATAGGTCGATAATACTTTAGGTAAACAGCAATTCATGCGATATGAAGAGTCAACCCCGACCGAAATTATCGAGTTTTAAAACCCTTTCAAATCTAAATCATTCATGTATAAGTCACAGAACGAGTCAAGGCAAAGGAGACTGAATCAAGTCTGTCATTCCTCGTTCTATGGACACCTAATACCGTTCGCCCAGCCTCTGGATCACTCGTCATCTCCCTTATCCAGATGTGGCGACCAGATATATCAATGTCTGCGTCAAGACTCGTCATCCCGCAGAAGCGATCTGCACATCGCTCCACGCAACAGCCATTCATCGTCCCTGATCGAAGGGATAGTGGTAGCATCAAGGCTGAGAGAAACCAAAACAAAAACATGACAGCGAGGCCCTGTTAGCCTAGCCGCTGGTCATTCCATCGTATCATATCATCATGAGTTGTAAATCGTCCCGAATTCAAAAAGGAAAAAGTAGAAGTAAAAGAAAAGCCCACGATCGTTCTGCGCAATATAGCAGCAAGATGATTCAATCTGAGAAGTCCACCAAGTAGCGACTCAGGTCACGAGGAAATTCCCCTGGCAAAAGAAGAAGAGATAAAAAAAGAAAGAAAATTCGAAGAGAAAGTGGAAACAGTAAGCTGTCGTCGAAATTTCGCTGCCGTCTACGTATGCATCATGTTGAGGGTATGGTGTGCGCCTTTGGTATCGATGACGAATGACTCCGGTGTGATATGTGGCGTCAATGTACTCGTAAATCTCATAAGATAACATGAAGGTTGAGCAAATGTACAAAAGAAAAAGGTGGCGAGTGATTAAAGAGGTGACTCGGATCGTCGTCGAGGCTGGCTCCGGCGGCGGAAGTCTTTAAGTCGTTCGTCAATGTAGGCAAGCCGAGTGGCCAGAGAGGATCTTGTAACCGGCCCACTGTCTCCAGATTGCTGAACCGTGTTGAAAGGCCGGCGAATCGTCCCCATGTCTATACTCGAAGAGTGGGTTAAGCGATTGGGAAAAGAATGGCTGGAGCTTGTGAGGGAGAAGGGCGATCCTAGTCGCGGAGGGGCCTCCACCGGTGGTGCCAACCGGGCAGGCTGAGTAGGCAGATGAGGACGAGAAGCCTCAAAGAGTTCCTGGAGATTCGCGCGGGGGACAAACATGCTGTCTCTCTCATCTAAAGAGGTGGAGCTGAACTCAGGCATCTGTTGTCCAGCGATGGGTCCATCACCGAGAGATGATGGATCCACCCAGAGATCGGATCCTAGGCTGGGTCGCTTGATTCTCCGAGGTTCCAACAGCGGCTGCTTTGACCGACGCTTCTGTGTGGACCGACTGCGGGTGAGCCTGACGGGAGACTTTAAGGCCCGGCACGGCCCGGCAGTGTGACTATGCCTTTGCAGATCGCTATCGATGACGAAGCTTGAGGGCAACGAGCTTGAAGAGCTTGGGCCATAGCTTCGAGCCGTGAATGGCGACGCGAGCTGACCTCGCTCGGACTCCAGAGGCTCATGACCGGGGAATGGAGGGAATACCTCCGTGTACGACGGTGGAGGAGGGAGTTCCTCAGGTTGAGGGTCTGGTTGCGAGTTGGTAAGCTGGGCCAATGGTCCCTGCAGCTGCATCGACTCGGAAGTGCTCACGGCCAGCGACATGACCATGTCTTGGCCTGAAAAGACCGAAGGGGATCGCGCCGGCGCGGAGCGTCGGTTCCAAAAGCGAGCCGCGCTCTTTCCATAGGGGGTCGGGCTATTGGCCATGTACTGTTGATTGCGCGCCGATGTCCTGGCATTGACCTTGCAGAGCTCCCTGAGGTGAGCGCGGGTGACGGCACACGTATGCGGCCATTGGACAAAGGTACCCGAGCTCTGGGCGGTTGGTGTTGTGCTACCACTGTTGCTGTCGGCAATTGCCTGGGGCTTGGTTCCTTTCCAGCTCCTCTTTGCTTCTCGCGCAACACGCAGGCATACTCCGTGTGGGGGGATCCCACTCTTACCGAGGCGAAATGGTGTAACTTGGGGGTCTTGCAGGTATATCATGTATGTGGACCACAAGTGCTGGCTCATTGGCTTTGTCCAGGGAGCTCTTCTTGGCTTTCCCCTCGACACTGCTATGGGTTTGGCCTTGATGGTCTTGTCGGCATCTTCAGTCGATGTCTCGCCAAGCTGATCGGCCTTCTCCGTGTCAGGGCTCACACATTGGTTCAGCTCCTCGGAGCTGATTGAAAAGTAGCTGAGCAGGGAAGTGCTGGTGTGTGTTGAGTGGGCCGTGGAAGGGCGACTAGATTCATAGTCCGGGCTCGACTCCAAGCTGCTGAGGGTTGAATCGATGGACCAGTTAGGGTACTGCTTCGGTGATAGAGAGGGCACGAGTCCCGGCACAGGAGTCTTGGGAGGGGAAAAGATGCGCTCCTGGACACCGTGAGGTATCAGAGGTAATCCATCCAAGTCGCTTAGCCGGGACATGGGATACAGAGTGTCGACCATTTCCTCGTCGAGCACACGGGGCTCCTCGATGCTGGGGATTGGAATATCTGCAGCGGCTACCGAGGCGAGAAACTGCTGGGTGGGCGCATTGAGATTGGACGCATTCCTCCTCTTAATTCGGAATCGCGGTCGCGGGGGAGATGGCGGCTGGGCGTCGCCGTCCGCCGTGGGCTCGGGTGTCTTGAGGATGTCATCGCAGCGAGCACCTCGCGACCAAGCGGCCGCGAAAGGTTGCAAGGGAGGCATGGTGGAGCAAAGAGGTATGCGGTTGCGATGGTGGTGTCGCGCAGAGCTGGCAGCGCCGAGATATAAGTAGGCGAGCGGAGTAGCTACGGGCTGCGAAAAAGGACACAAGACGGGTGTTTCGGGACGTGACAGCAATGTCTTGGATCTAATTCGGCGTCACGCGAAGCGCTGGTGGTGGTGATGATGCTGGAAGAGGTTGGTGATTGCGATTAGAGTTGAGTTATGAAGCAACGTCGCTGTCCGGCATGAAAAGTTAGAAGTTGACGTCGTCGACGGGAGGTCAAATCAGTAGTCCAGGCTGATTGAGGCGTGTGAGAATGCTCCTTTGAAGTACCAGAGGAGGATGATTGAAGGCGGCGCGAGGCGAAGAGAGGCGACGCGTGAAGAATAACACAAGGAAACGGGGGATTGTCGCGAGTAGTTGGGGATTCGGGCTGTCTCGGGTAGTAATATGTAGGTGTGTGTGCGAGGCCAGGGAGACAAGTGGGAAAAGGGAGTCGCCGTCGTCGTGATGTCGTAGCCGTGGTTGTAATTGTGGTTGTGGTTGTGGTTGTGGTTGTGGTCGTGGTCGTGGATGTAGTAGTTGTGGAAGTGGTTGTGGTTGTGGCTGTGATTTGCGGTCGAGGGAAAGTGCCGGTCGCAAGAGTACCTACTCACTCACTCTACTCACTTCCGCGCGCACTCTGTCGCAGTCGTGGTGTGTCCCAAGTTGGACAGGCACAGACACACAGACATAAACCTGACAGGCAGCCAGCGAAAAGAAATGGTTTGACAGCTCAGCTCAAAGCACCCGGCCGGTAGACGGCACAGCGGTACAGAGAAGGCACGAGAGGACGGGAAATACGGGAAGGGGATGGGCGCAAACGAGAGACTGGAACGGGGGAAAGGTGAAGAGGAAGGGAAGGGAAGAAGAAGGGCGGCGGAGTGAAGGTGGGTGGGTGTGGCGGGTGGGAGGTGTGCGCTATGTATTCCTTGGGGCCTTGGGGGGAAGGACGTCCAGCTGGCACATGGGCGGGAAGCCCAGCTGTAGGTACGAAGCACACGTCTACCTCCAGGTACCTCTAGTGCCTTGCCTTATCCTCCGGGTCCTGGGGCGAGGTGGCTTCCACTGTGGCCCCGGCCTCACCAGAGCCAAGTACCTGGTAGCCCAAGGTACCTTAGGTACCGACTCAGCACGCACATCTCAGTCCAGGGCCGTCGCATGGGCCGTACAGGTGGGCCAACAGCACCCGGCCCTCACTCACCTAGCAGCCCGTAGGTGAACAGCGGGTGGCGCGAACCCTACCTACTGCATGGACCTCTCCCGGTACCATACATCCATGGATACCTCGTACCTCCCGTCTCGTCCCAGCATTTCCTTGGACGCTCCACAGCTGCTCTCCAGTCGCAATCCAAACACTATTCCTCCCCAGCCCTGTATCCAGTGGAGAGTTTCCAGCGGCTGCTAGCAGTCCTTCCAAGTGGATGTCCGCCGAACAATTGGTCTTTCAAGGTACTTCGCCATGGGACCTGTACCTGGTACCTTGGCCTCTGCCGCCCACGGGTGTGTGCTCGACCCCCCCTGGCAAGCCCAACAGGCGCAGCGAGCTAGCAGCCACGCCCTTGGCAGAGTCCCACTCCGGCAGCGCCCGTCGCAAGAGTCGATCAAGCGGCGGTCAGTCGGCGAGAGATGGAGGGCACGTTGACGATGGGACGTGCCGGCGGGCAGAGCAGGGGCCTTGATAGTGGCAGAGTGGCAGAGACAGGATAGGTCTGGTCTTGTTAATCCACATAGTAGGGATGTCCGTACAGAGCTACGAGGCAGTGGAATGCAGTTTAGGAGACCGAGCATATCAGTCCGAGAGTCAACAGTCAACAGTCAACAGTCAACAGTCAACAGTCAACAGTCAACAGTCAACATGGAGTTGTCGCGTCGTTAAGGACATAGGGTAGCGAACGTCGAAAGTCCACGAAGTCCATCCCTCAACTAGTCTGTGACATGACGCGATGGATGGCAAGCTACGACAGTCATGTATGTACGATACCGTCCCTTGTCGAACGCCTGCGTCCCCTCCCTGCGTCTCTTGTCTGCGTCGTGCGTTCTGCAACCAACTCCAGTCTGCACCCTGCCCCCTCGAGGCTTCTGGGCAATCCCACAATCAATCGCATCCTGAACGGGAAGCGAGCGGCCAGTTTTGCGCACGGCCAGGCGTGTGGGAGTGGCCGCGGACGCACCACGACAGCCGAGAGCTGCAAACTCCGTGCTTCGTACACAGATTCGACAGCTTCCAGGGCCCCAACAGCAGCAACAGCTCTCTTCTTTCTCCCCTCCAAGGGCCCCATGCTCTGTACGTACGACTGTGGATGGCTGAGGGCCAGTGGCTCGGCAAGCCCACACCCCAGACTACCGCAGACGCGTTTGTTTGGAGTCCAACGCGACCAGAGGCTGGATCTGGCCCAGTGACAATTGTTGTTGTTTTGGTCGAGAGTGAGACAAAAGCCAACGCAGCTCGATTCCCAATGTGCTAGGCTGACACTCCCAAAGCCCACGATACGATACGAAATACTTACACCGTAGTATTCGTCGTTTACTTTAGTGGTGGTGGGTGGAGTCAAGGCCTTCTCTTAGACAGGACGAGACTGCCTGACTACCGCAAGGTAAGGTGACCAAGTTGGCGGCCACCACGACGGCGGCAAACGACTCAGCCTCTCACCTACTGATCAATGGGCACTCCGGGATAAGCGACGGGAGGTTGGCTCCAGGCCGGACAGGTTACAACGGTGTTAGGGTCGATTCTAGGGTCCCAAAAGGGTGTTTAGGGAGGTGCTCTATGTTCGGACCATGGGGGAGTTTGGGGGTCGGCCGTGGACTTTGGGGCGGCGAGTGTGATTGAAGGTGCAAATGCAGGTCGGCGGCAAGAGAAACAGTCCGGCCAAGCGAGCGATGCAGCAAAGAACCCGGGGGCTTGTCTGATGAAGCGGAACCGGGAATGGGGAATGCACCTTAAGTTACCTTAGGCCGCTGCAAGTGAGGGGTCGATGATGGATAATGATGATGATGATGCGCAGCGAGCAGCATGGGGTGCAGTATTGCGATTCGTGCCTTTGACGATGGTGGTCGTCAGTTAGATATGCTTCAATGGATGCCCTTTTGTGTTCCATCACTTCAATGCAATGGCTTTCAGTTCATTTATCAGTCGATGCCTGCCTAGGTAGATAGGTTGATATGAAAGCAGATAGAGAGAAATCTCTGCGGTCTAAGACGCGTAGCGATGAGACGCGAAAAATACGCGCATGGACGCGTCACATGTAGCCGCTGGAATCCGACCCCCCTCCGTCGCACATGTTACAATCAAAATCAAAGCACCACTCTCTAATTGGGTAGATAAGTCTTTTCTAAGATCGGCGGCGAGTGCTTTTGTTCGTCTCGAGAATAATTGTGCACTCTTCATCCTGTCAGCTAGAAAAACCAGAATCGACGGATGCTTAGAAGTCGTGCCGCTGATTTACGAGAATCGATCGTGCAGAAAACGGACAGACAGCTAGCTGCGTCAACTCGTGGCGGCGGTTCGGAGGGTGGAGGGTGGAGGGTGGAGGGGGGACATGGCTGCACATGGAACCTACCGCAGCTAGCTCCAGAGGCCAAGGACAAACCAGAGGCTCAAAAATAGAAGAGGGAAGAAAAACGGACTTGTGAGCCAACGAAAGACAGACACTCGCACACCCAATCAACCCAATGCCATCATCAGCCATGGATGCCCTTCGTTGTCTGGATGCGGGTGGGTATGCATCTTGCTTGGGGGCCTGCGAACCAACCAAAGCCCGGCAAAGAAGCAGCTGGACGTCGGGGTTCAGTGACTGTCACTTGCTCAACTGACGAGACGGACGCTGAGACGGACGAAGACGGCGCCGTTGGTTTCCATACACCAGGAAGAGGGAGAGTAATGGTAACATGCGGTGAAGCCGTTAACTCAGATGGCAACCGTTCCGCCGCAGCCACCCACCTCCCCCTCCTCGTCTCTGCCGAACGAACCTGATGGCCGTGCTTCAGTGCTACCGTGTGACCGACCAGCAGCTGACGGGCGAAAACCGACGAGTTCGTGCCCTCTCCAGCTCCAGGCCTCTGTGGGATCGCGTCGACCACAGAGAGGAGGACGTGGATCATTATTGCATGGGGGCGCTCATGGAAAACATGGGGGCAGGCGATGAGAACATGGAACAGGGGACCACGGCTTCTCGACAAGACAGACGCCCCGCGCGACGATCTCGGCTGTATGCGGCTAGAAGCCGTCCGCCATTCCTCAGCCCAGTCCTCGTTCTCTTTCTTGTCGCCGCCTTGACAGCGGCCATCATCAACCTACGGCGGACTTGAAAAAAGGGACATGCCAGGATCGTCTTCGTCCCCTCGTACGAATGCTAACCGTCGGACATGGGGGTAACTGAAGTTTGGTCAACTAGGAACTAGGAACCAGACCAATGTTTTACTTCATCATTCGAGGTCGCGGCAATCGGGTCAAGACTCATCACACACAACAAGACCTCAAAATCCGAAAGAACTCAAACCTACCAAATAAAGTAAAGAGCAAAGTACTACAACTCCAATCTCGATCCACGCCATCTTTGCAGTGTCCTCATTCTGCCTGCACCTGTCATGGCCGTGTCGTTCTTACATACGCGTGTCGGGGGATGGCATTACGTCGCAAAATCAAATAGTTGCTGCCTTGTGTTTCAAGTTGCTCGCCAAACCCAAACTCGCTCTCACCAAGTTTTCGCTGTCGTAATTAACCCACACGCTACGGTGCGGGACAACTGAGTAGGTACTCACTCCTATGAATTCACACGATGTCATTGACATTGACATTGCGCGCCGCTCCGCTTCCCCCCATCGCGTAGGCTCAGACATCGCACTGTGGCAGCGCCCCAAAAGCCTTTATTTACTTTCTCTTGTTTGTTTTGTTTTGATTCTCTCTTGTTTTGACAAGTGGATACGGCTTTGCGGGAGTAACAACCCCCGGGGCGTGAGCCTGTGAGCCTGTAAGATCAGATCCGGCGCGGAGGGCTTCTTGGTGCGACGCATCACGCATGTGCGTTGGCCTGATGCGATGCGGACTCGCAGTCTTGCAGACCCAGCGTGCATTCCTGCCTCCTTTCGTGTACATACATGGCTGTGTCGACGAGCTGGTTGGACTGCCCGGGGGTAGGGAGGCTTGGGAGCTAACATCGACAGGCCAGCTAGCAGGTAAGGCAAGGTAATTACTGGAGAGCTGAGGAGCTGGGATCGACATGGGGACCTTTTTCCCCCGCTGTCTTTTCAAACGAGACGAGGCGAGGCGAGGCGAGGCGAGGGGCATCGTCACACCATGTCATCTCGTCTGCTGGCTGCTTGTCCACTCTGTGAGCGGGGGAAGAGGACGAGGGATATCAGCCGCACCTTCTTAGTCTCAATCACGTCGATCATGTGTTTCTTGTTTTTGGACAGAAGACTTGATCTTCGTTGGATGAGAGCAGAGCGGAGCATGTCAGAAGAGAACAGAAACACAACCACAACCACAACCACACAGACGGCGTTGAGACATGAGACGTCGGGCCGCCTGTGCGCTGCAGTGGAGGCGATAGATGTCTCTCCAAAGAACCCTGAATAGCCTGAATAGCCTGAACAGCCTGGAAGCCTCAATCCCTTCCTTCCCATGGGCCTATGCCATCCCAGCTGTCAACCACTGTAGGGGGTAGACTGAGACATACAGGACGGGCCACGCAGGTACCCCCTCGCTTCCAAGGATGTCGAGCGCTGGGGGCCCTCCATTCACCGCCGCACTATTTCCTATTTGCCAGTACTTGTTAGGGTTTTGCGCAGTTTAAACTTCTCTCGCAGCGGCCAGGGAATCATACCTTTTTCTTCGAACCAGGTTTGGACGGGTCATTGGACATGTATTGAAGGTAGTTTAAGCGCGCACAGTGATGGAGAGGGAGGAGAGAGGAGTGGACTGGGCTGGTGTCCATCGTTGGGTAGCCTGACTGAAGCAGCTAGGTAACTAGGGTGCGACTTAGACAGCCCAGCGACGTAGCAGGACGATGCTCTACTGGACCAACCATCGAGACAGATTCAGAACGCAGCGACGACCATCACCACCTGTCTGCCCATAGCTGGCCGATCAGTACTCGAGGTATGTCGTGGCCGCGGTGATCGTGTGTCATGTTTCCCAAATAGTGTCAGCTGGTGACGATGCCAACACGGTCGGTCCCTCGTCCCGTCCACGGGCCGCAAAACAGGTCTCACGTCTCGCACTCTCTGGTTCATGCACATCCAGGAAACAATGTGTGTGTTCTTATCGGGCGTTTGCCTCCCGCTGTGCTGCACACACATATACTGCACACATTTCAGTCTACTGTAGGCCATCTCAGCGGCGACCGCGGTGGCGAGCTGCGTGCGCCCACGTGTTGGCCGGTCTCGGTTGTGACGTCGTGTAAATCACACAGCGAGGGAGAACCTCACGAAGGCACAAGTAAACAAGACAAAGACGATCGATTCAAGGCTTGGCCGTGTATGCGGCCGATGTCGTGTCTTCTTCCTTTCCCGCCTCGCCTCCGGAATGGTCTCTCCCTGCTAAGAAATGCCCACCTCAGCCCGTGTTCCACTCGCCGTTGGCGTCCCGACCCGGCCCCATATCGGCTCCTAGTCTCCGGGGCCGCTGCGGCAACGCCAAGCCCTACGCATGCGGCTCCACGAAGTGCATGCCGTCCCGACTCGCAACCCCCACCGTATCTCACCTGTGCAAACGCCCGTCCCGCACCGAAGAAAGAGCTTATATAAAGAAGACATCACCCTCACAAATATCCTGACTACTTACTCACCCACAAGCAAATCACCTCTCCTCCTTTCATCAAACCCCGCATCTCAAGTCCTCTATCATACCCCCGGTGGCCAGCCGATACTCACCATGGCTTCCCTAGTCGAGCTCGACAATTACAAGGAGACGCTCACGCCATGGGACCCCAACGCCAAGAGCCAGCTTTACGCCATCGTTGATATGGGCAGGTATGCTTTCTCTATCTGGTTCCTTATCGCTCGTCTTCCTCACCTAACGTCTCACTTCTAGCAATGGTATCCGCTTCTCCATCACTTCCCTAGCAGCACCCACCACTCGCCTCCTACTCCCCGTCTACGCAGACCGGGCCGCAATTTCCCTCTATGACGTTCTTCTTAAGAACAAGAACGTTTTCCCACCCGAGACCATCACCTTGGTCACCGCTACTCTTAACAAGTTCAAGTCCATCTCGGTCGATTATGGAGTTCCGGACGACCAGTTTCTCATCCTCGCCACCCAGGCCATGCGTACCGCCGAAAACGGCGGCGAACTTGCCGAGGCCCTCAAGCGGGGAACCAAGAAGAACCCCAAAGGCCTCACCGTGAGTGTCCTTGGGGGCGCGGTGGAGACCCTTTGCGGTGCCGTCATGGGCGTCCGGAGCGGCCTGGTCAACGTTGACGGCGGCGCCCTGTTTATGGACCTCGGCGGCGGTAGCGTCCAGATGACTTGGGTGGACACGAGCCAGGAGGACTACGCACTGGTGGGAGCGAATGCTGGCGTCAGTATGGAGTTCGGGGCCGCTAGGCTCATGGAGATCCTCAGCCAGTCTGAGGAAGTTCGCACCCAGGCCCTCGAGGAGCTTGACGACAAAATGCTTAAAGCCTATACCGCCCTCTGCGACAAGTTCCCCGTCCTCAACGCCATCAAGACAGCCTACGAAAACGGCGACAAGCACTCCAAGGTCAAGGTGTACATGTGCGGCGGCGGCTTCCGCGGCTACGGCAGCATGCTCATGCACAACGACAAGACCAGCCCCTACCCGATCCCGTCTCCCAACGGCTACACCGCGCCGGGCAAGCTCTTCAAGGACACGGAAAAGATGCTTCGCGTCAACAAAGAAGAGAAAGACCGCATATTCGGCCTGTCGAAGCGCCGCCGCGCACAGTTCCCGGCCATTGTTACTGTCATCGACTCCTTCATCAAGACGGTGCCCAACATCAAGGATGTTACCTTTAGTGCCGGATCAAATCGCCAGGGCGCTTTGATGATGAAGCTTCCGGATGATGTTCGCGAGAGCAACCCCCTAGATGTCCTGGCTACTGCCTCTGCCGAGGAGAGGCCCATCCTCGACGCCGTTTCGCAACTCATCCAGGATGCCCTGCCCAGTAACATCGACTTCTCTGACACCCCGACCGTCTTCACGGCCGGCCTCGGAGCCCTGTTCGTCCGGGATATCTGGGGCCGAGCTGGCTACGACAATGACACTAACACCTCTTATGCTTTGAACCACGCTATTATCCGCGATCCTGAAGCTCCTGGCCTCACACACGTGGGCCGGGCTATCTTGGCTCTGACCGCATCTGCTCGTTGGGGCGGGAACTTGGGTCCCCTAGATGCCAAAGTCTTCAAGGGCTTATCTAGCATCGTGGAAAATAAGAGCAAGGACTCGCCTGCCTGGGCCGGTTACATTGGCGCCGTGGCTGACGTGATTGCGCACGTTCTCCCAGCATTCCCAAGGAGCGTGGATCAGGTGAAGAAGGCTATCAGGTTAGTCGCACACGCAATCCCCCTGCCTCGATAGATGATCATAGCACTGACAATCACATAGCATCACTTCGAATTTCAAGGAAGCCGTTGATAAGGACAAGCTTGTCTTAATGATTGGGGTCACCTCCAATGACCATACCAAGGGTATCAACCTCGGTGAACTTGTCGAGTTACTGGAGGGAGTTGCCAAAAAGAGCGGGGGGAAGAAACCCAGCTTCAAGGTATCCGCCAAAATCAACCTGCAATCATAACTCGTTTGCGCATAAAATCCAGCCAAAGACGTACAATCCAACCCAGTGCTCAAAGCGAGTGAGCGAGCGTCATTATATCCATATCCACTAGGGTAGCCTAGTAACTCTCTTTCCAAATTGAAGATCTTTTTTCTTTTCTTTTGTACCCGAAACGACTGAAATTCGTGATTCGTAAATACTACTCATCATCGTCATAGCCATCATGGCTGCTCCTGGACTTGGTAGAGCCTTTGGGCACCCGTCGCCGGGCACTGAGCTTCTTCAGTTCGTGGTTGACAACCAACACGCACATCATACGGTCAATTTCACCCCTGGACTGCTGAATGTTCTCGTCTATCGATAGTTAGTAAACCTAGTCAGGATCCGATGGTTATAGCATACGTACAAAAGTCCTTCTTGGAGTTCGTCATTTCCTTGGCGTGCTTACGGATCCTTCTGGTACGGTTTGCTTGATGAGTCGAGGACTTGAGCCAATCCAGCGGCATCTCAAGGCTCTTCTTTGTTCGGAATTGGTAGTGGTAGAAGACTGCTAGGAGTGGGAAGACCTTGTCGGTCAACCACTGGTAGTGCGATTTCGCGTGAGCTGTTACCACGGTTAGACACTTTGCTTTCAAGAGAATTGATCGGGTTTCTTACCAATGGCAGGGTCATTGCCAGGACCCATGCGCGAAATCTGGGCCTTGAACGCCGTGAGAAGATCTCGGTAAATCAGCATCAGTTGCCACATGCTCGCCCAAATGGCCAGCTTCTCCTGGGGCTTGGGTGGTCCCTGCTGTGCCACACAGTCGTCGAGGTGCTTGAACACATCGTGCTCCAGAGACTCGAGTGCTTTGCGTGCAATGTGCCTCAGTTCTGCCTGAACCGTCAGTGGAACGTTGACCAGCTTGTTGCTTGGGTCGAGGCATGAAAACGAATGGGTCCTCCAAATCCTGAAGAAGCAGTTCATTTTGTGAACCTTGGACACCAAGTCATACTAAAATACCGTTAATAACCACCGTAAAGGTAGAAGAGCGGAGAGGGGCCTTACCTTGGGGAGACCATACCCTTCCTCCGAATAGGCAAGAAGAAAGTTCTGCAGCTGGTGTTTGAAGTGGGGGCTGTTCTCGCGCAGAATCTGTGCCTCCATCCATTTCTGAAGTTCGAGGTGGCTTGGAACCCTCTCTCGCGGAAAGGCAGCCTTCCTGGGACTCTCTTTGGTGGTATCTTGTGATTGGTAGGCTTGAATAGTTGCGTGGAGGGCAGGGGATTTAACGTCCCGAGAGGAAACTAGGACGGCAATTTCTCTGGGCTTTCCAGTAAAAAAGCGAGGTTCCGCGCGGAGAATTTCCTCTTCCGCGGCGTTGATTGACCAAACATCTGAAATGTCTTAGTTACCATGTCTCGTTTCCTATAGGGGAATACATACCAGCAATCCTACCAATCACAGGCCAAACCACTCCTGGGGTAACACGAGTACAGACCAGGTGGGAGTGATCTGGGAACGCTTTCCGGCAAGTAGGACAGACGCCACTTTCTTGACACTAAAAATTGGCTCAGTTTCTAATTCAATTCAAGAATTTAAGTATTTCCTTACACGGGTCTTGGTGACTCGGCACGGGAGACACGCTCCACTTTTCCGGACATCAGCCGTCTGGTCGGGATCAGAAACAACTCTCTGTCTCCTCTCCAGGGTATTTCCAGAGCGGCGACGTTTGAGGCCGGAGCTCTGGTCAAATGGTCGTCGAGACGAGTCATCTTGGACCTGAAGGCGAGGGGGGTATCCTCGAGGGGCGTGCTTGTTGGGGGCGGTCTGAGGGTAGGTCCACTCGTCGTCCTGGGCCTGGACCTCGCGAAGGCTAGCCTCAGGACGGCGGCGGGCTTCATCTGCCCTTTCCAAGAAGATAGAGCCGGAGTGATCAGAAGGAGACGTGCTTCCACCTCGAATGAGCTCGGGCGGCGTCTGACCAGAGTAGTCGGACGTGGTTGCCACTTCATCGTTGGGAGAGTAGGAAGTCTTCATCCTTAGGAACTCTGACTCCAGTCTTTCAAGAGATAGATAGTCAATGACCGAAGGAATCTCTGTAATGAGCTTGTCCAGATCCCTCGTGGATGTTCGACCAAAGTAGGGCGAGACGGGGTCTGAAGGCCGGGTAGATTCACAGTAACCCTGCCAGTCGAAGAAGGAATCGAAGAGCTCATCATCCAGGTCTGGGGAAGTGGGAACACGCGAGTTTTCTTGACCTATCTGGGAAAAGGCCCTGGTAGTATCCATGTTGATATCCGTATAAGTCACGGGGATCTGGTGGAACCTTGGCTCGCTCGTTGGGCGAATTGAGACTTGCAGCTCTTGTCAGATGGCGATAAGGTGAAAATGCCCAATGTGCCAGATGCTTGTGTGAGATTTGAGCGATTCAGAGACGCGGCCTGGCACCAGAGAGTTATAATTTGGCGTTCATGGAGGCTCTTGTGGACTCGTTCACTTACACCATCATCAAATGTGCATTCTCGGTGAAAGCCGGGGCTCTGATTGGCCAGGCCTGAGGAGTACCCACTAATCCCGGCCAATCAAATCCCCTTCTTTCACCGATTTTGACATTCTTCTGCTGGAGATCACGAGAACGGTCATGTGACGGCAACTGTCGCTCTATGAGGAACGAGGAGAAGTGCTGGAAGTGGCCGAAAAGGAAGTCCCATGAGGAGATAATGTCTCTCTGGATGCTCTGTGGTGAAACTCGCGTGTCTGGATGGCCATTGGGGCTGAGAATCCCGGGAAAGTGGCCAGGGGTGGACCTGGCTGGCCGGACGGGGAGCATCTGAGAGGACGCCATCTCGACGGGGATGGCAATGGTTCAATCAATTGTCGGACGGAGGCTTGGCCTGTAGGTCTGCTTCGCGGTCCAGGATCATTCGACGAAGCAACTGGTCTTCTGGAGCCGTCATCCAAGGTGACTCTCGTTCTGATAGCGGGTGAGCGGGGGTTCACGGCGTCTGTCCCTGGCCGAGACTTACGGAAGTAGAAGCTCTCTGTGCGAAGATTCATGAAAGCTCGAACTAGAGACTCGTCATCATTTAGTAACTGCCGTGTGGCCGTCACACGGAAGTCTGCATAAAGCGGGCTGGTGGCGCGGAAGAGGGCGGCGTATATCGAGACAAGGTAGTGGTAGAAGTGTGTGCCGGCCTCCAGCTTGCATTCGGGAAAGCCACTATAGTCCTCGGGCACGTGGCACGGAAATTGCTGAAAAGCGATATAGGACCGGACCAGCTTGCGGTACATGAGGATCAAGCACCACAGACTAGCCCAGAGTGCAATGCCGTTAGAAGGCCCGATCCCGGAGACGCCGAAAACTATTTTTTCCAGTTCCCCCAGTACGTATTTCTCGGTGCGTTGTGAAGCGGCCTTAGAAATTTGGCCGAATTGGGTCTGTAGGGCACATGACGGCGGTGTCATCTTTCCGTGCTCATCCACACAAAGGACCAGGCCCAACCTGATTTTAGTCAAGCAGTTGAGCTTATGGACATTTCGGACCAAATTATGCTACTACTGTCAGTGATTTCTATAATTGATTGGGATTTTTGGCTCATACCATGGGCAGACTTGCGGACGACTTGCTGTACCTCATGATGAAGGCATCCACCGCCTGCTGAAACCCAATGTTTCGAGTATCTTGATAGGTCACGATGCTTTCGACCCAATCAACTAGAGTCTTGGCGGGGAGAAGCTGTGGGAGAGCATATCGGGCGCTCTCCTCTCGATGAAACTCAATTTGGCCACCGACTTGATTCATCACCACCCAGCAACAAAGCCAGGGTGAGGTTTCGTTACCAAAGTAGTCCTGGACCTCGACATGAAGAGCTGGGTTGTCTGGATAGTCCATGCTTATGGCCACCTGGCGAGGGGGGCCAAGGTGGGTGGTTCCAGCAATGAGTTCTTGGTCTAGTAGACGAGCAGTGTAGTCGATGTAGTGAAGGTCTAACTTGTCAGGATACGTGATGCTTTTCTTGGGGGGTTTAACTCACCACCAGAACTAAATCTCATTTTAGTCAACTTCTCTCTGATACACAGTTGAGATCCAAGAGACCCGGCGGCCCTCTCACAAGCTCTACATGGAGCTCCAGTACCACACTATCCATCACAAGAACATCAGCTTAAGATTCATGGACGACCTTGCTGCCATGGATATGATGATCTTGGAGTTCATAGCATACCGAGATTCGCCGCATCTTGCATCGGAAACATGCTCCAGTCCTACGCACTTGTGCGACCTCTCGCCGCCTCTTTTCGTCAAAATCCCTCCGTTTTTTCTTGATTCCAGCAGGATGAGACGGGCTGGAAGGGAAGCAGATGACGGAATACTCAGGGAGGCTCGTGTTGCATGGTAGGGCCTGTCCTTCAGGCTTGGAACGTGGCTTGGTGGCTCTATCTGGGCCATCGGTCTGTCGTGTGGGCTCTCTGGACTGAGGTTGTGTCGCAGTAACTAATTCCGAAAGGATGGAGCTGCTCGGCGGCTCGATGTCTCTACCTGTCCCATCTGATAGGGAATCCTCGCAAAGACCATCAAGATCAATCCACTTTCCCAGGTCATCATCCATTGGAGACATGACGGGGGGCACCGACTGGGACGTATTGACCGAGGCCATACTTTGAGGAGGTTGAGTCTGAATGCGAAGCACAAGATCGATTCTGAACGGAGTTGAAGTCTGGGCAAACAACTGCCATCATCCATTGTGCCTTCCCCCAAACCTGCCAGTAACGGCTCCTCAATCATTGGTTGAGCCGGTGTAAGTGGATACGGCCCTCAGGGACGTCCAATGAGACATCACTTCGCCTGACGTAACTCGGTGAAGCTGGAAAGAGACGAAAGTGGAAATATCGAGTCACGTGAGTTTCATCCTCAGCTCATGCACGTTAAAGGATGTTCCAGAAGGCTTAGACAAAATGCAGAGAGTCCCGACAGAACGGAACAGGTGAACTTTCCTACCCTAGACATGACTACCTGCCTGCCGAAATATTCCATCAACGTGGTATTCTCACAACTCGTATCAACCTGAAATTCTAACCCTGAGTTGGATTTCTCGACTACTGGTTTTGACTTCTGGGGAACATGTAAATCGGGAACGTCGCCATAACATGTGCGACTGCGCGATCCCGAGATCTGGGACGGACGACACTGTGTGGGCATGAGCACGGCCCACGTTTCAGGCACAGGAGCAGCAGGAAGGGTAATAGGGGAACAGCATGTCTTGCACTGAACAAGGAAACCGAAGGCAACTATGGATAGAGCGCGACGTGTCAGAGAACATGGCTCATTTGGTGGGTGTGACGCCCTGGAACGTCTATTCTTTACCACGAGTTATTAGGTAGAGGACTCCAAGCTCCTTCATTTAACGTGGCCATTCGTGATGGTTGCTCGCAAACTCACAAGCCTCGACCCAAGCAACCAAGGACTTGGAGAACGAAAACGCGCCAATGGGCCTGTGATGTGCATGGCCCATTCTGCTCTGGCTCAGCCCCCCTTCCCCCGACAGAGCCACTGTCCTAAGCAGGGATCTGGCAGGATTCATGATGCAAACGTAGATCTGGGGCGGGCCATAATGACGGGAATTTGGATCCCTTTTAGAGCAGCGTGCCAAGAATAGGTAACCGAGACGCCAAAGGATGAGGCGCGCCTTGGGTCGATCCACCGGGCAGCTTACCTGAAATGGAAGCTTTTTTGTCTTTACCCGCTGCTGACTACCTACCACGTAGTCGGTGTACATTCAGGTATTTTGGGTAATCGTTGTTCATGAGGTATGGAAGCCTCACCACGAATATCGAAAGGGGGCTTCCAGGGGAAATGCGTATGCAGGGTGGTGTCACTAGAGCGGGAGGAGCGGGGAGTACATTCCTGGACGCCTCTTCTCCTCTGTCTTATTTCTTTTTTTCTTTTTCCCTTTTTCAATTATCGGCGCCACAGCTGGTCGGCAATACGATGCTAAATACGGCCGAGGTACCTCATGGAGATGGATCCTGGGTGCACTAACAAAGCCCATAGGTACTTAGGGAGCACAAACCAGTCAATGCACCTGTTCCAGGGCACAAATGAGCCCAAGGCGATGGAAGCGCAAAGTACCCTAAGACGTGAGCCGGTTTTGCTGATCTTACAACGGAGGCGTTGCACAACGGGCACAGCCAGACGGGCACAGCGAGACGGGAGGCAAAAGTCTCCGAGGAAGGGTGCGGTGGCTTGTGGCTCCATTTGCTCACGCTGATGCTAATGCTAATGCTGATGCTGCGGACGACGAAGCGAAAAAATGTCGATGGGCAATGATTACGATTACGATGACTGAGGGAACCCCCCTTTGGAGGCTACGATGTTCCGTTCTGTGAAGGCGGAATGGTCCGTTCATCATTCTTCCGGACTTGCCCTGCCCAGGATGGCAGGCTGGTGGTGAGCGTTGGCCAACCAGAGGCCCTTTCGTTGACGACGACTTATGACGAGGGCCAGGACGCGTGGTTGGCGTGGTACGGCATGGTTGAAAAGCCGAAACAGTGTTTGTACAGTACCGGTTGCTATACAGTGCGTGCGCGACGAGGCAGAAATTGTCATATGCACGAGAGTTGCAGAGCGGAGAGGAGCGGAGAGGAGAGGAGAAGAGAGGAGAAGAGAGGGACAAGAGGTAAAGTCATCTTAGATGCACAATAACTGGATGTTTGGATGATGCAATGGTTGGTTTGGGACTCTCATCGATGTCGTCAACGAACAGGTTGGCCAACGAACGGGTTCTCGACCCGAACTCTTGGTCTCGTCTCCCTGCCTATAGCGAAATTAGGGGATACGTACTTTTGCAGTAACTTGGTACTAGTATAAAGGTAATTAAGAACTTGGCACAGTATTGCACAGTATGTACTATGTAGCTGAGGCTTCTCGGGGGCAAAGTGAGACCCGAAATCACCGGCTGCGTGAACAACGTGGAGGAGGTCCGGTGAACAGTGCCGGATGGCGCAGCATTGTGCACCGTGGGGTTGTCGGTTGGCTGTCGCGGGCTCCGGGCTCTGGGTTCTGGGGTTCGTGCGTGGCTCTGGGTTCTGCCCAGGTTCTGGGCTGTTCCAGTAGTAGGTTGCGTGCGTAGCTGCGACACTCCACTGCGTCAAGTTGCGCCGTCACTGTCTGAGGTAGCCAATTGCCAGTGCAATGCCCCAAACGCCAAAAACAAGAAAAGCAGGACCTCATCCAATCTCACTGGACCCAACCGAAACAACCGAAACAACAGTGGCAGCAGGCCAAGTCGCCAAGGTATTCCCCAAGGTCCCCTTGCTCCAGACGATCGCAGACTCGGTGGGGCTTGTAACGGGCTGCATGTCTATTCCGGTTCCGTCTCGCCGCGTCGGGGTGTGTTTACGTACTGTGCTGTGTACGTGTATTCGTACGCCGTGGGGACTGCCGCACTGTCATGTGTCAATCCCAATATCCGAGTTCAATGTCTGCAAATAGGTACTGCCCAAATGTCTGCCATCAAAGTGCCCATTATTCCAGTCTAGTGTCCGATATCATATGTCTAATGTAGTGTCCAATCCCCAATGTCACGCTGCTCTCAGCTACGTAGCATTATGCACTGTAATTCCCTGGGCTTCCGAAAAAGTCGCCATCGCCATGATGAATTCCATGTAATGAATTACGGACCATGGACTGGGCCATCTCACTCTTCTATCAGAGACTACGAAGTAGACTGGCGCCCCCTCCCGGGCGTCCGTCATCCCACCCCGGTCATGCTTCTAGCAACCCTTCCAGCCCAGTTCTGCGAGCTGCGACCCAAGCCTGGCAAGCTGGGTACCATGGTATGACCCCTGCCAGAGAGTACGTAGTATTCGTACGTAGTGGTATTCAGACAGACAGCCGTGCATTGAGGCATTGATGAATGAGCAACGTAGGCGTATATTTTACTCCCCTCCGTTGCAATGTTGCGGGAGCAACTGCTGGGCTCTGTGTTATGGCTACAGCTATCTTATGTGCCCCTGATGAGAGGCAGGCATTTGAGCCAGTCCCTTCGAGAGGGAAGGGTCTAGCAACCAGGCATGTTGGAGCGGGAGGAGCATCGATCCCAATAAGCCCGCCACCACCAACGACGTGCGTCCATTACTCGCCCGTGTGCTTGTGACGCCTTGCATTGGGGTTTTCGGTCTGAGCGAAACAGGCGAGTCCATTTGTTATTGTGCTCACGGAGAGAGCCTACTGAACCTCAGGCAGGAAGGATGGGGACTCGGCTGCGAGCCTGTGACCTGTCAGGGTCATGACTCCTCCATCTCGTCCTTGAGGTATAGCCGGAATTGTTAATTAGGTACCTACTGTCGGAATACTCCACTGCCTCCTCGATTTTGCTTTCTTTTCTCTTGGCCGATGCTGTTCGATATCCATTCTTCCTCTCGTCCTCCTTCTTTCACGCTCATTCACCCTTTCAGTCTTCCACTTTTTCCACCTTTCGGTGGCCTCTAGACTTGTTGGTCTGTCTCTCGTCACCGTTACTACGAACAACCACTCCATACTTGTAACCAAACCCACTCCGACCTTCAGTCCTAGATCCTCCTCAAGCCAAGCAAGTAAGCAAGCAAGCAAGCAAGGCCCGCCTCTGGTGTCTCCCCAACTCCCGCCATCCACCTTGGTTACCGCCTACCGCCTACCGCCTACCAACTACCTGACCTGCGACATAACACGGCCGAGCACGCACGAGCCCCAGCCCAAGAGCCCTGCAGGACGAGACATCCGGCCTCATCACGAAGCAACCCACACGACGTACCCACCAGGGCCACACGGAGCAGCCACTCAACTCACCAACGCAGTCACACAGTCTCACACACAGTCTGGCTTTTCCCACCGTCTCCTTCTCCCTGCCGACTGCGTCTGCGTCTGCGTCTGCCACCCGCCGGCTGGCCTTTGCCGCTCTATTCTAAGTAACTTCGTACTCCGTCCCGTATTTGGTACGAATACTTGGCGCTCCCAACGAACTACTAGTACTAACTGCCCTTGAGTTGCTGCGTTTGCTAGCTCGTTTGTTTGCTGGCACGCCCCTTGCCCTATACCACTTGCGAAAGGAACCTGAGGAAAAAAAAAAAAAACCCTTTCCCCCATCTCAGCCAACGTCATCGTATCTCCACTTCGTCCCGAGCCCCCGAGCCGTTGATCCAGAGACGGCCGTCCCGTCTCAGTCCCCCCCCAAGCATCAAGGTGCGTTCCGGTCCTGTCCCCGAGCCAAGCCCTGTCAGCGGAGGCACTGTGCGCCAAAGGAGGCCCCCCGTCCACCAAGGCCCAGGGCCCAGCTCTCCAAGCTCCAGTCTTTAGCAGGGCGAAGGAAGCACAGGGATGTCCCGTCTAGATCTGACACGCAGACAGGTACTTCGTACTGTCCTAGGTTCCAGCGACGACCTGGAATACATATCTTGCAGCCTCGACCCGCCTACCTCGTCTACGCCTACGCTGCCTGTCTGACCTCGCCACTCCCGGCTTCCATTCTTAACATCCTCGTGCTGCATGTAACGCTGGCTGCTGTTCCCGCTGCCTCTGCTGCCTCTGCTGCCTCTGTTGCCGCTGTCGCTGGACCGTCCGTCAAATTGCCCAACATGACGTCGAGTAAGTCCTTCCGGGCGTCCATCATGCCCTCTTCTCTTTCTGTTCTACGCTCCAACACCGACCCGGAACCGTCCAAGCCGACCTCCGCCGCCTCCCCCGAGTCCTCCACCTCCGATAGCGATCCCCGCAAGAAGACGTGGCACAAATCCTCCACTGCCGACCTCTCCCAGCTTCGAGACACCGGGTCCCGAGACGACGCCGTACGACAAAACGACAGTGCCGCCCACTCGCAGCAGAGCCCTGTCAAGAGCGGCAAGGCCAACACAAGCACCACCACCACCACCACAACTGCTGCCAACAACGGACTGCCCGTGCCAGCAGTGTCGGCCCGGAAAACAAGAACTTGGAGCAATCGCTTGTCTTCGCTGCTGCCCTCACTCATGCTCCCCTCTACAGATTCGGTGCCTCCCATTCCGAAGCAGCCCACAACTGCCCCTCCTCCCCCTCCTGTGGCCGCCCTCTCTCAAACACCTACCTCAACGCCGACTTCAGCGCCCGTTGTCACTCCCGCTCTTACCAAATCCTCCACCCCCACCGACGACAGCCCCTCGTCCTCCACTCCCAGCATCGTCGAACCCCCGACTATTCACATGACCTGTGACGACGAGAATAGTCTAGGCATCGGCGCCCAAGACAGCAAGCAATCGTCCCAGGGCTCCCCGCCAACCCTGGCAACAATTCCCGCCCTGGAAGCCGACGCCCTGGACTTCACCATCTCAAGCGGCAACCCACAGATCATGGCCCCAATCCCTCCATCGCCCGATCTGAGCCACCTCACTCTCAATGTGAACCCGCTCGAGGCCCCGGTCACAGCTCCTCCACCGCCCCCGGATCAACACAGCGAGCCGCACAAGACTGGAAAGCTTCGCAAGGAGAATCCTAGTATCCGACGGAGAAGCAGCTCCCTCCAGCATTTTGCTGGCGAGGTTCCTTCGATGCTCGGGCTCAAATCTCGAACAAGCTCCCCTGCCTCCGAGCGGGGCCGTCAGGTCTCTGCCGCTCAGTCCCATTCAGCCCGTAACAGCCTGAGCAACTCTCGCGTGGCCTCCGCGTCCCTCGCTGTCCGACCTGGATCGTCTAAAGGCCCGGATGTTAGTCAAAGCCCAACCCGTGGCCGTCTTCGCCGGAGTTGGCTGCCCGGTGGCCGATCTCGCTCAAACTCAGTTGATGTGAGCGGACAGCCGGCGGCAAGCGCTTGGGTTTTGTCGGACGACAACCAAGCCGAATACAATTCGTCCTACCTGAAGAACGCGGAAAAGGTGCGTTTGGCTGGCGTGAAACTATGGGGACGAAGTTAACGTTTCTATTTTTAGGTCCCCGAACTCTGGAATGAGAGTGGAAATATCCACGTTTTCCTTTATCCCCGAGTCAGCGGATGTGGGCCGTCCTTCAAGGTTCCCGAGTTCACCGTTAGCTCCTCGTACATCTTCAATGAGCTCATCCAGGCCGAACTTGACAGCCCCACCGGTCGGAGTCGGGCGCGCAGTTTCGGTGGTCGTGACAGCCTCAGCGTGGAAGATGCAACTCGATTCATCTCGCCGCCCAACTCCCCACCACCGGTTGAAAACGATGAACTGCGGCTCTATTTACCTACGGCACCACCTTCGGGCTCGGGTCAATTGGCAGCACCTGGCCAAGGTTCGGAACAAGAGATGGAAAGGCTGATCGGCATTCGAAACCTTTTTGCCTTTTTGACCGGCCAACCTCTTGTGGCCACCAAGACAAGACCTACTAACTTCGAAGCATTTCTCCAGATCGCGGCGCTGTTGGAGGAATTCGGCTTCACCAATGTTGACGGCACCACGTTTGGCAACGCAGTCGACCTCAGTTTTGGCTTCTACATGGATCAGATGGGCCTCGCGGACTGCCGACACAGTCGAGAGAAGACGTTGGAGGCTCTGATTCTCGGCGAGCGAATGCGGTCGATTGACCTCTACAACGAAGCATTTGCTCATGCCGCTGGCAAGTACTCGGCCATCATGGACCTGCGGCTGCCACTGTTCGAGCAGGTCTCCGCCTTTACGAGACAAGGCCTCGAAAGAGCCCACTTGGATCTCGTGAACAGACAGCACAATGTCAATGTTCATTTGGAACAATTCGAGTTCCCCGCCTTTTTCTCAGGTATCGCGAGCTCGACTTCGGTCATTGAGCTGAAGCAGGTCCGTTTTAAGGTGTGGAGGAATGCCTTCATGCGTATGCGACACTTTGTCCTTGGATACTATAAGTCCACCTTTGGCAACTGGCCGCCCAAGGCCAGCAGCAAGAAGAACCCCTTTTCCGAGAGTGGCCTGAACCGCTTGGTACTCAAAGTTCTTTACTCGGACATGTGCGCTTTGTACGATCTGCTCGTTGATCGAACCAACCGGACTTCGAGAGTGATGGACGAGGTTCCCACCATCTCTGACGCTGCAGACAAGATGACCTCGTCGGCTCTCCGCAACATCATGTCCGAATTTGACCGCTCGAAACCGCCCGTCCTTCCTCCCATTCCCTACGACACCCCCCAGATCCCCTCCCCCGCTTCCGTTTTGGAGACTTACAACTCTCTTTCCGCCAAGAAGCAGGTCAAGTTTGATAAGAACATCAAAGAGCACGAGCTCATTCTTATTCTGAACAAAGCATACAACTACGACACCAATGGCATCAAGCTTCCTTTCTTGGACCAATTCAAGGAGTTTGAGCTGCGAGAGGCTCGCGGCAAGCCGTCGCAGGATGTGGCCGATCAACGATATGGTTATTGGCTATTCCTCTATGCGACAATCCAGTCCCTGCCCGTCCTGGTCGTTGACGCCCCTGACATGTCTCACACTGAAGGCGTCGAATACTTCCTCTGCGAACCGCCAATGGGCAACCCACCTTGGATCGTGGATCGTCAAGTACGAAAGATGTGGTACGAAGTCGCTGGAGGCGGCGGTTTGGTCGAGCTTTCCACCGACGCAGTGCTCTTTAGCGTCGAGGCGATCTACAACCGCAGTCACTGTTGGCTAGCTGCGAAGCAATGGGAAGACCATCCGGGTGAGGGTAACCCGACACCACAAGAGCCTCCCATGTCGCCGCTGCAGCCACCTCGCAACATCTTCCCTGGTGATGATGACTTCAATGCTCCCCCGACCGGTGGGCCAAACACGCCCTCGCCACCCCTTGGCGGCCCACAAGCTGCTCTTCGCCCTCGGACACATTCTCCTGCTGGAAGCCGTGCCAACCAAGCCTGGAGATCCAGTATCGCGCTGGGTCTGGAGCCCGTGCCGCTCGCACCACCCAGTCCTTTCGGAGAACGGAGCAGCTCCCTGGGTGGACGGCCAACGAGCATGTACATGTCTGGCATGAGTCAGTCGGTCGGCAACCTGTCTGTAATGGGCAGCCGAGATCTCTCCCCAACAGAGGAGGCCCCTTCTGGTGCGACCTTCGACGATATCCTGGGTGGCAAGGATCCGAAGAAGCAGCCAAAGAAGAAGGGCAGATTCTTCTAAATCTGTTACATCGACGTACAATCTTTTGGCATATCTTGGAGCGTCCTGAATGCCTCTTGTAAATCTTTTCTTCAACTGCTGGATAGGCATTGGCCGTTTCTTGTCTCGACACATCGTGTGGCCCGTCTTTAATGGGGCTTTTCTAGGGCTACGATCTTCATGGTTCGGAAGACTGCCCATCTTGCTGCTTTCGGAGTTTTGTGCTGCATAATAATTGGGGGGAAAGGACATCTGGGAGACTTACAAAATTTAACGATCAAGCATGAAAAAAATCTACATATATGTAGTAGGGCTATTAGAAGATTTTTCATAGACTGGGGTCCACGTATTTGAGATGGACGGAAACTTAATTTACTCAAGCGTATTTGTTCTGTTTATCTACGTTACACAAGGGGGTGTTATATTCTGAAAAGCTGGACTCATGTTTGGTATCTCGAGCTATTAGGCCCTATGCACTCAATCTTGCCGGACCTCTATCTCAATGGAATTACTAGTTACTGGTTAAAACTCCTGAACTACAATCAGTTTTGATACCGTATGTAATGCGAGGTTATGTTCTCCTGTAAAGTAGTACTTACACAGCTCCCGTTTCACACCTTGTTCTGGTTAGTAATGATGCGTTGCGCAAAATTACGACGGGCTCCTGCATCTTTATAACAAGCATAAGACGGAATTCAATATGGACATGTAAATGCTAAGCACGCTTCGCTGATTCTGTCATTTCACACGCTCATTGACGACGAGTGATTAGAGAGGCCTTTTGATCCATTAAACTAGTTTTTTAATAATCCCAACCTAATCCGAGAAACTCCAAGTCATGCCCAACCCGCCTTATTGCGTTTAGATGCCGGTCGTAAGTCATAAAATACTAGTTCAATACACATAGGTTCCCGGATCGCATTTCCAAAAGAAGCCAGATATTCATATCCTGCGCTTATTTTTGTTTCGTCTTCATTTTTCGTTTTCCCTCTCTCGCTACAGAGTCAGCTTCGTCCAGCGGCCGCGCTCTGTGTGCCACCACCTTTCCTTCTCCTTTCGATCCGCTACAACGCCTTCCTGTATGTTCCAGCGGCCCGTACAGCCCTCCCGGCCGCCGGCAAGGCCCTCGCCACCATCGCTTTCGAGATCTCGCACGTCAATCAGTCCACCCTTTTCGTCGGTGGATCCTAAATCCGGCAGGAGGTGGTATTTGATGACGCTGCCAGCTGTTCCGATGAAACCTGCCATGGAGAACGTCTCCGTCGTCGTGCCGTCTTCTTCAATGACGTTGACGATGAAGCGTGGCCGGGAGTGCGCCGCCTCGAGACGTGCCTGAGCGGCAAGGCGTGAGGCATGCAGGTTGGTGCAGGGGGGATGGCGGCCGCTGCCGGTTGGCGACTGCGGGGTTTGCACCGAGGCAATCGAGTTATTGCTAGAGGACTTGAACAGATATCGCGTCGGGGATATGGGACTACTATTAGAGCTCGAGTTGAAAGTGAGGAGGCCAGGCATGTCGCGGGGCTGCTCCGGGGTGCGGAACCGGTCCTTGTGGAGGTCGATACGCTCTACGGGGTAGCAGAGGTCCTGGAAAAGGCCGTCCGGATCATTAAGAACGCGGAGTTTTCGTAAGGCCGGAAATCCTCCCGCGGCGATGCTTCGTGATAGGATGTCGTCGGCGGCATTGACGGACAAACCGTGGGCAGTGATGTCCCAGTGCAGCGTCTTGAGGTTGTTGGAGGCCAGGTAAGGCATCATCCAGAGAGCGAAGGAGTCCTCCTCGGGCATGACGGGGGAGAAAGGCTGAACCAGCGAAAAGGTGGTGAGGGAGCGCAGGTTGGACAGCATACGGGCGAGGACAGCTAGCGAGGTTAGGGGGGTGTGGCGCAGGTGCAGCTTGCGCAGGGAGAGGCTGTTGGCGCGGGTGGCGAGGGCGGAGAGGCCATTGGAGGTGATGCCGGTGATACCAGAGAGCGTCAGGGTTTGGAGAGCTGGGAGCGCGAGGAGGTTGCTGTCGGTGAAGCCGTTGGCGGGTATGTTGCAGAGGTGGAGGTGATTGAGGGAGGGAAGAGACTTGAAAGCCGTCGTGAGGAGGTTCTCGGGCGCGAGAGCAGACCCCGGGAAGCAATGGATAGTGAGTGACTCGAGGTGTGTCCAGTTGTCGTGATGGTTTAGGAAGGCTATCTCCTGAAACCGCATCAGCTCTCCCGGCATTACCAAGCCGAGTTGTTGCGTGGTGGAGTGGATACGTTGTTGCTTATGGTGTGGTGAAGCGTGGACTAGCCAGCTCATTTGTTTGAGGTTGGGCCTTGTCGACAATGCATGGAATATCTTCTTGAAGGAGTGGTCGTAGGTTGTCGTTGGACCCGACAAGCTCTCCAGGTTGGGGCAGGCCATGACGAGCGAGGCAACCAAGTCTTCGTAGTCAGCAGCATTATTTCCCTTAACTGGGAGCTCAGGCGCGGGCACCTTCAGCACACGGACAATAGCGGCGAGCTGGGGATTCGCGCGTAGCGAGCGCCGCAGCATCCTGACTCGGGCGCCTTGGTTCAGCTTGTACTTCTTCTTGTGTGCTGCTGAATCCGCCCCGACCAGCTGAATGTCATCATACCTGGAGCAGGCTCGTTAGCTCGACGCCACGCAACAAACCCGAGAAGCCCAATTCTGCATCTTCTCCCACCCGCATAACGGACAGACCAACTTACAGAGCTATACGAGCAGTCTTGTACCACTTCCGTGAGGCCATGCTCACGTTGCACACGTCTCGCATCCAGCAGGTTGCGCAGCTGTCGTTCCCGGACCCGAGGTGAAGATTCCGCAGCTTGGCCAGGATGAGGACCAAGACTTCTCCCGGCAGTATGGCGAACAGCTCGTTTGGCTGGAGGGTTGGACGGACAGGCGCTTGTCTTTTTATCGGCATGGGTCGCTGGTAGAGGTACTCGGGCCTCCATTTTGCCGTAGACTCGGCTGACTCGAAACTCGTCTCACCACCCCAAGAAGCCGTCCGCCGACCGGAGCCCATGGCCATCGTCTGTTTAGAGTAGATACTCGAGATGTTGGGGGTCGAATTGTTGGAAAGTTTGCGTGGTCGGTTCAGCTTCGCCGTAGCCAGCGACTCACTTGTCTGGGTTGTATCGGAAACGGGCGCCTCTAGCTCGGAATAGATGGGATAAGTCGGATAAGACGATGATCGAGGGGCATGTTGCTGCGTAGATGCTACTTCGGCTCTTGATAGGAAGCCTTCGACGGAGTCCTCCTTGACTGGATATAGATCCGTCACTGACCCGAAGGATAACGGATACATGGGTTGGACGGTGACTGTAGGTCCTTTCATGGTTGATTCTATTTCCGGCTCGTCCTTGTGCGGTTTCTCTTCCAGTTGGGGCGTCGTGGGCTCTGATGGTAGCACTGCTGAGGGGATGACTGCACCGTGGGCAGATGCTCGTCTCTTTGACCTCAGTTTATTGGGCCCTGCTGGACGTCTAACAACGCAGAAATTACAACGGTCAGCCAGAAGAAAGGACGGAATCCCTCTGGAAATAAAAAACAAGAGGAAAGGCTGGGGAATAACGACGCAAGTAGTATGAATAGGAATCGTAAATTGCTGATGCAGTAATAGCCCCAGGCGTCAGGCTAGGCACACTCGGCTTCGAGCCACTCCGTCTAGAACCCTTCTGACGTCTTCGCAGGCCCTAGGACGAAAGAGCTGATCTCTTGGCGCCGAGTAGCGCGAGGCTGCTAGGCAACTTGAAGGCGCCAAAGGGGATAATTGTGGGCGGGTAATCAAACCAATGCAGCACGTCGTGGGCCGAAGATCCAAAAAGGCGCTACGGAGCACGCTCGAGCTTCTTGTTGGCTAATTCTGTGGAGGGATGGTGATGGGCTTTGCGAGAGCTGAGGCTGAGACATTGGGGGAGGAAGAGGGCGAGACGCCGTTGTTTCCAGTGGCGTGGTAGTCCTGCGAGGCACACCGCAGCACACTTGGCTGACCCTCGCCAGCGACAACCAGGGAGTGAGTTGTCGAGGGTGTACAAAGTACAAACGTGTAGTAGTGTTCAAGGGGGCTCCCTCCGTATTGACGAAGGGGGGAGGGGCAGAAGAAGAGAAGGGATAGCAATAAGGAGACGATGGTTCATTCAGATGGAGCCTCCCCCGGTTGATGTGCAGAAGGGTGACAGACTAGTAGGAACCAAACCGGTGCTCGCGCGCGGGATGAATGGATCCGTCCCCTACTAGTAGATGACCAAAGTTGGATAGATCGACTAATAAGAGGTGGAACAAGAGGAGGTTGCAAGTCAACGAAATAAAAATTCAAGAACTTACGCAAAACCCGTGGAGTGGCGGTTCACGTTGCCTGACAACGGGTCTTCGTCGATCATGGTGACGGCCCATACATGTCGACGAAAGGCTTCGGCACGCTTGTCATTAACGGCAGTCATGGAGCTGCGGCCCGGGGAGAAGAAGCGTTTGAACTCCTTCCCATGGTGGTTATGATCCACCTCAAACATGGCGGTGATGATGGTGACGGTGGTGGTAGTGGTGATGGCCGGGTATAATGAGACAAATATGAGAGGGAGGCGCAATGAGGGCAGCGTCCCACGCTCACAAGGCAAATGTTAAACCCCAAGAATTGCCAAGTCACCCAATCAGTCTTTTGCTGAGAATGATCCCTTGTCGGCTTCTCGGGGAACGAGGATGAGGACCAGGAGTTGACCGGTCGATCGACTGACCGACCGACCCTTGTGGTTAAACCGACGACACGGACACGGCTCCTCAGGCCAATTCGGTGGAGGTGGAGCGACGGGGTGGACGCGCGGTGGACGGACCGGGTTGCGATTTGCCTTTGAATGGTGTGTGGACAAAGTATTCAATAATCAATATTCAATACGTTACAGTCGGTTCGTATCGTGTCCAAGGTACCGGGCCAGAAGACGAGTTTTGATGAGCGTCATGCAGTCCTGGACTAGAAAAGAATTGGAAAAGAATTAGAAAAGACAGAGACCAAGCAACGAGACTGAATTCGAATCTCGGATGGTGAGAGGCAGAAGAGAAAGAAAGAAAGAGGAACAGCAAGAAAATAAAGAAGGAGGCGAAATGGCGAGTGCCCAAGCCAAGCCAAGACAAGACAAGTCAAAGCAAGGAACGGCAATGAGACGGGCCCAACCTCGTCCACAGTATTCAATGAAACGCGGCCTCTGCTTCAATTATGGGCTGTGGCGCTGGAGCAGGTCAGACATGCAGGCGGGTGTCGGTGGACGATAGAGCGGTAGACGGGAGATGGTCCCGCAGAAAATGGACAAGCAAGCGATGGGAGTCTCTCGGGTGACGGCTGTCTGACGGCGAGTTCTCTGATGAGGCTTCTTCTCTTTTGTCGTCCGTCTCGTGTGTATTCCGGGGCTCGTCCTTGTCCTCCTCTGCAAGGCGTTCGTTCAAGCCGACTAGACTCAGCTCTCTCTGCGAGGGAATTGAATCCAGGCGGCCACAGGCTTATTAAGTAAGTACGTTTGATTCATGCGAGCTTGGAAATTACCCAGCCCACCGCATCCAAGCAGCAGCAACAGGACGCCTCGCCCATGGTTTCTGTCGGGGGGGCGGAGCAGCCAATGGGACTCCACTGCCGGGCCAAGAGACATGTCAAGGTTCCCTGCTGGTGAGGTGTTTCGGACTGGGTTCCGCGGATGGCTTGCTTTGCTGTGCGTACAAGTGTACGTACATTGCAAGGTCATGTGGTGCGGGCAATGAGAGTGCGGTGCCTGAGGTGGGAGGGGTGATTAAAATAAAATAAAACATTGACACCTCAGGCTTGATTGTTTGAGGTTCGAGGTTTGAAACCCGGGCAACCCAAGACAAATCTCTCCATTATTTTATACAGGATCTCTCTCAGTATTATTACTTCTTCTCAACCACCAAGCTGTCCAACCTGCGAATATTTCCTGGTGCAAAACGACGGGTCATTCACGATGGAGTGTGAAGGATCAGAATCAACAGCGATTAATCCAGCAATAAATATGGAGTAGCCCGCGGGAGTTCAAAAATAGGTACCAGCGGCAAGCCCACCCAAACAAACACCTATGCCGGCCATGCCGCCATGTTCCCATGCCAATGCCTGCATGTTCGTACATGGCAGCGGGTCGGTCACCAGAGCCTCACGAGACGATGGGAACGGAATTCGCTCTGAGCCTCATCTTATTGAACTCGACCATTCACGCCTCCAGTCACCGGTGTTACTTGGGCGATCCGTGGGGGCGTGGATCCAACCGAAGGATTTTGGGGCGGCGCCGCAGCGGCTACCACGGATGCTAGTAGAGGATCCAGCTCGAACACCTCATCCTCATTCCCTCATCCCCTCATCCTTCCCAAACTCCTGCCCATCCCGGTTGTTGGCCTTGCAGAGATCGGAGCAGGGCCTCCAGTGCCTCCCAAGCCTTTCCCTATCCTGACTTGCCGCCCGCCAGACAGCAGCTTCCTCATCTTGATCGACAGAGTACAATTGCCAAGCAGAAACGTACCGCCGAGGTTCCCCAGTCCCCATGAAACATCCAAGATCCTGGGCATTGTGGTGTACTCGGCCGCGTAACTTAATTGCCCAGGAACCAGTCTTCCCCCCTGCTCTTACGTAGTAACCGCTCTCCTCTAAAAACTCGCACGCACAAAAGTCCACGCCCTGGGCCGACTTATACCGAGATTCGCTCAATGCTTCACTCTCATCCCGCTCCCGACCGTCCGGTGCTATCGGACTCGCCTGTGGGTCATCGCCGTCTCAACGTACCGTGAGTATCCTCATTGCTAGCATCGCTCTCGGAAAAAGTAGTCCGCTTCAAAGTTCGCCTCATGGCACGCATAACATAGTTTCCCCAGCCATGCACTTGCTTCGAGCTAGTCACTGCCTTGGCAGCCACTGTCATCTCATCAATGTTTGCTCGTCATTCGCCTGACATCCTCTGTCCGAGCAACAATCGATGATAAACAAGCCAATTTATATTCTTTTTTATGACGTCAAGAGTCGGCTCCTGCATCTAAACCATATCTTATAGTGAGCCCAGGTCCATGACTGCATCTCTGCCTCCAGAATTTGAAACTACTATACATTAGGGTGTACTTTGTCCATGTACCGTCGGACACGATCTAGAGTTCAGAATAAGTACTCCGCAGCAACCAATTCTCCAAGTGAGTGATTGCAATGCCCCAGTAGTTGCGGTTGTGCAGTCTTCTGGTTAGAAACAGTGCTCGGTTTCAGGTACAAGACCCAGCCCTAACCATGTATTCTTGCTTGATGTTATAGTGTCGTTGCGTATAGTATAGTCTTGTGCAATAATCCAAGAAATATGGGTGTTCAAAACAGCCTGGACCCTCCTGCACATCTCGAGGTCTATGGTAAACGTGTTTCGTTGTTTCTTGTTTCTTGTTTTCATTCTAACACCTTCATCCAGTGTATCGCCCCATCCAAGTCGCATGACTTGGCGCTTGCGCAATGACGGGGACTCGGTGACCGCAGCACTTCACTCTTCGTCTGAATCAGCAGCGAACCGCACTCTCCTTGCAGGACGCGCGGCCGGGTCTCGCTTGTTCAGTGACAAACCATTCACCCCGGTTTGCAGTTCATTATCACCAGGACCAGCGTCGCGCGCCCGTTTCAAGGCAATAACCTGACGAGACTTGGACGACTCCACCACACCACTCTTGGCTTCACCTGTATCATCCAGTATAATACCGTCATCCGGGTGCATGATGCGGCCAAAGCCTCTTCCAAACACGTATTGAGGCGCATTCAGTGCAGTCATCTGGCTCAGCTTGTCACTTTTGTCTTCAGGCAGTGGAATGATCTTAGCGTTCCTGATCCAGTCGTAAATAGGCCGAATGTCCAAGATCGATTTCACCTGTCGATGCTCGGCTTGTGACATGTGCAATTTGCGTTCGAGTATCACTTCCTCGATGCTATTCTTCAGGACTAGCGTCTCGACCGTGACTGGTTTCTGTTGGCTGATACGACGAACACGCGCAATGGCCTGTGCCTCGACTTGCGGGTTGAGAACCGGATTGATAAAATATATTCTCGACGCCTCTCTCATATCGAGTCCGAAAGCGGCCTGGGAAATATCCATGAGGAGGACCCTAAACTCAAACGTTAATTTAAGCTGTCGAGGTTAACTTGGTGGTTGAGGGAGTACCTGAAACTCGGGTTTTGATGAAATGTATTCACATATTGCGCCCTACGTTCGGTACTTAAGCTCTTGGCGTAGATGAGATGTTCAATTTGAAGCTGCTATTGTTAGGATACTTCCTTAGTGATGAAGAAGGACCATGACTGACCACATCAAGCATACTCGCAAGATACCATGCAGCGTTATCGTTCTCGTAAAAGACGATTATTTTTTCCTCGTCTTGATACTTGACAATACTGTCTGTCAAGTATGACAGTTTCGAAGACGCAGTCGAGTTGATCATGGCTGATCCAAGTGGACCAAGGAAGATATCCGCAAACACCCCTTCGCTTGGTTGGATACCATTAGCCCCATGGGACCGTATTTTCTTATGGCTCTCATCACCAAGTTTTGTGTTGCCAGCCAAGGTCTGTGAAGACTTTTCCCCTGATGACGGGTTCTCGGTAGATTGCGATACCAGGATCCGTTCTCTTTCGGAAACTCCCTCCTGGATCAGGCGGCCATTCAGAAGAGAGTTGAGTTGCTCGGGCTCTTTAGCTGCTTTGGAGACGAGCTTCTGGAGAGCTGAAATCATGCTCGCCGAACTGCATATAAGGTCCTCTGACTCGCCGTCGAGAGACCACGATTGGCCAAAAACATCTGGGAAGCCATGGGCAGAGACTGGCATCTCATTGAACTGATTACTGATATTTCTGAGCTTGTTGCTTGTGGCCACATGGCCGATCGCAATGGCCTGCTCAAGGAGTTCCCGGTCCTCTGCACTTATTGGGACTTTGTTGTCACGCAAGAAGTCTTCAGCAGTCTTGACAGCCCCTGATATGTCATCAGATGAAAAGAACGAGCCCCCAAAGAAACTTGCTTGCTTCAGATTGTGTACAATCTGGAGCAAACTCCTCTTTTGTTTCGGGTGGAAAAAGTAATCCATGTCTGTCCGTTGTGACTGAACGGTGTTGAATATGATCATCATTGAGAAGATGTTCAATGAAAGTTGATCTTGGTATGACCCATCCAGAACCACCACTCTCTCTTTCACGGGCGGCAGAAGATCCATCACTTCTTCGCGCCGATGCCGAACCATCAGCGAGTTGACTGTTGACCTGAGGCAGTCCCAGCGGCCATGGCTTTTTGAATTATGTTTGGGTAACATCAAATAGACAGACCAGTTCGCCGTCGTGTCACCAGCGTCCGTTATCGTGTTGGCCCACGGACGTACCTTTAGGTAGAGCGCAGCAATGGATCCAATCCTCTCCAAGTCCTTTTTCTCCATCTCGATAATCGATCCGCTGCTATTGCCATTGCTTCCGGCATTTGGCGCTAGATCTGTATTATCCTGAGAAGATGTGTCGGTGGCGGAGATGTCGGCTCCAAATAGGCCTTGCGACGGTGTTCCCGTGACAATCCAACGGGATGAAATGTGTAAAGAATCCAGGCCCATGAGAAGATTGCTTCTGTTGCTAATTCTCGAATTGCCTAGTTTATGGCCTTCATCCACGATGCAACGTTTGAAGTGTATTTTTGACAAGACCGCTTGACCAATGTCGTCTTGCTTGACCAGTTTCTCAAAGCGTGTTTGGGAGAAGAGAATCAGATCGCACTTTAAGAGGGCTTCCGAGGATGGAATAGAATCGTCCTTGGTTACAACGAGGACTTCAAGGCCATCCGTATGTTTGCGGATCTCTTGCTTCCATTGAGCCAAAAGATTGTTGGGCACCACCACAATACTACCTGAGCTCAGATAAACCTTTCTTGGTGGTGGAGTGGGACGAGCCTGGCGTCGCCCAACACGTTTGGGTGCAGGTGCAGGAAGAAAATAGTACCCCGGGTTTCTTTCAAGAGCTTCGATGCAATGGCTGAATTCTTCGCCAAGTTGTTCCTTGTAAAGATCGAAGTAAGGCTTCCATGGGACGGAGTTCCTCGTGGCACAGGATGCAGCCATATCAGCAAGAGACCCAATCCGCTTCCGTAAGGGCAGTCCCCCGGCACGATAATGTTCTGGGGGTTGCGTAGGGAGATCTCTCGTAGCTAAAATGAGTGCTAAGCAGATGATAGTCTTGCCAGAGCCCATTTCTTCAGCTAAGATACCACCAGAGACTCCATCGTAGTAGCGCGGTTCCAAAAGAACAGTACCTGCAACTGTATCAAGATACCAACTTGAGCCTTGCTGGTCAAGGACATGGAGCAAGCGAGGGTCGAGCACGTTTCCCGGCGAAATCTCTTTCTGCAGCATCAAGGCGGCTGACCGTCTTTGGTACCCATGTAGCTTCGTTCGGAGTCCCGGAACCCTACTATCCAAGAGAGAGTACATGGCACTTTTTGAATGCGGCTCAGACACGACTTCGGGATTTGGACTAGGAGATGGGATTTTGTTGAAGAGCTGCAACAGTGACACTTCTGCGTCGTCGTCCTGACTTACCTGATCAACAAGAGGCGGGCTGTTCAAATAAGGAGACTGCGTGTCTCCATTCCATGCTGCTTTTGAATAATTGAGACTGCTGAGAACAAGCTGCCGTGTCTTCACCAGTCCAGGGTCCGAGCGATCCACGATACTGCGGTCGACATCATCTGGAAGCAAGTACACCCTGATGGTGCCTATGTCGTGATCCGCATGATTGATTTTGAATTCAAGCCGGATCCAGGCTGCATGGAACAGGCGCGCATATGGGCGCATCAGGGCTGTATCGAGCAATTGATCTTGCAAGCTCGGGTGGAGAAGCGGATGTTTTATGTCGAGATCAGATGGCGGGTCGGATGGTAATGATAGCACTCTCCAGCTTCGGAGCCCTTCCATATTCCAAGAATCCTGGGTAAAATTGCCTTCATTCTTAGCGATTGCGATAGATCCCGCAGGGATGTACTTCGTAAGTTGTGAATGCATTGTTCTTTGACCTGTGAGGAGCCTCGGTGGTCGAGGATGCGACTTCGGGGTCACCACTGCATTTGGATGACTGAATGGAAAGAAGAATCTTGTCTTCAGAATAGCATCTTGTGTACCTGCATACCGATGTTCACGGTAGCCAAGCGTCGAGACAGTATTGTAGATTCTCCAGTGGTGTGGTGTATGAGTGAGAAAGGCGTGAGATGTGAATCGGGGACAAGTGCTGCCTATTGCGAAGGTGGGCCCAAAAATTCACACTGTGCTTGTGTTGAGTTTCATTAAGTGCTTACAGTGTGGAAAGCACTGTGTTCTTCCTGCAGGCGACGGATCACCCTGAGCATCCTTGCATTAATTAACTCGACACGGCATACCAAGAAAACCCTTGGAATTACAGTTCAACTTTGAAAACTTTGAGATTTATCCGATTTGTTTTCTGTAGTTACGTACTTGACTCCCATCGCCCAAGGAGCCCAACGTTCCATTCCTTGAACGTCCTCTCCCGCATTGGCAGCAGCAGACCACTTGACTTCAGCTTTTCCTCCGCAGCTTTGATAGCTGATCGAGGAAGGCTGATCTCCTGCACATCCGAGTTCAGTGACTCGATCAGTTTGTTGCCCTCTTCAGCTTCAATGCTTCTGTACAGGATCTTCATCGCGGTCTCGCTTCTCGTGGCAGAGCATGAGTATACGACGTTGGGGTTTAGCACCCAGAGATATAAGTCCATACGGGACTGGTCTGGATCTGACGATGAAGGGCCCAGAATTTGCGGCGTGATTATGGACTTGGACGACCCAGACCTCGAAATAGTGGCCATCAGAGTGGCTGCTAGGCATTCGGAGCTACTGGGGCTGGGGCTCGGTGTAATGGTTTCGCAGGTAATCTGCCACTTGAAAAGAGTCACAGACAAGGCCAGGACATTGAAGAGGCCCACCTCTGTTTTGCAGTTATTGCAGAAAACGTAGAGGAACTTCCTTGGAGCAGCGTCATCTAATGCCAAAGAACTCAGGTCAAACCCGGCATCCACAGTGGAGGAGGAATACTGGAGAGCGTAAGCGGCAAATCAATCCAGTTTACGTGCACGAATACTGTATTGAGGGAGATTTGCTTCTCCCCAATCCCCAGCCTTCCATATCTTGGGAAGGCTGGATGAAGGAGAGAGGCTGCGTCTTCAGGATCGCTTCAAGAACCCATTCCCGGGGGAAGGGTTCTATCCGGTTGCCTGCCCACGTAGTGAGGACGACTAAAGCATTGCTTTCGGGGAGTTGTATCGATGGTCAGGTCATTGGGTGGTTTTGGTACCGACACGGTCATCTTCTTTCTCCCCGGTGGTATGAAGACTGCGCTTGCAAATAGGTACGGGGGGGGGGATGAGCTGTGCACAACGTTGAGTAGACTTACCGCCAAGCCATTGCAGTTCGACTCCGAGAAGAGGAAAGAGGTGAGATCAACAAATCCAATGCCTTCTTGGGCGGAGATGGTACTGTTGGAACCATAGCCCTTACTCGCCAGGGACTCTTCATCATGCTGGTTGTCGTCGTGAGGCTTGTGGCAATGCCAAAATTCCATCATCTCAGCCCAATTTTCGCTCGGGAGGTCTTTCCAGGCTTTTATGGTGTCCTTTGAGACAAACTCGCCGTCGCATTTCCGACAGCCTATTCGTGAGCCGGTCTCGATGTTCACGGACGTCCATGGCAGGGCTTGATTCTCGAGTGAGAAGTTCGCGGGTCTTGCCTCTGAGGGCGACACTGGGAGCCTCCAGGACAGATCCAGAATTCCCTGCCTGGGTATTGGTAGGGCTGCAAGGTGTAACACCTTTGCTGGAAGAGAAATAGTCTCGGTCTGTCCCTGGTGGACTACCTGGACTTGACGACCATGCTCTGAGATTTCAGCTTTGGTTGACGCGTCGACAGGCGAAGACAAAGCCACGACGACCGAGACCTGCCTAATGTTGGACAGAAGCTCAGCATAGATCAAGATACGCCTGGCGGGCGACATCTTAACGTAACTAGGGGACCCTGTATGTTGTTTCGGGGAGTTATGATCGGGTTGAGGCGGTAGAAACGCAGAGTTCGAAGATTGATATGTAAGCCCTCAGATCATCGCGGTGTCACGCCCATGTCCCATGTCGCGACAGCGGGATGGTCTGTGCGTCAAGGTCCCCGGAAGCTTCAAGCCCGATGCCCCAAGGAAACCTACTACCCCGCCACTTTTTAGCGTCCGCCGAGGACCCCAACGGAACAGCTCGGCCTTTTTACAGCTGTCTACCTACCTCTAGACGTCATTGTGATTCTACTTCCCTCACGCATAATCCTCACGTTGAAAGAGAACATTCATCTCATCATGGCCAGCTTTCTCTCATACGTGCCCATAGTGAACCGGATTGTCGGCTCCGGCGCAAAGCTCCAGTCAATCGACCTGCCTTCAGTCGAGGTTCATCATGTTGAGACGCACCCGGGCCGGCGCACTAGGTGCCTCAAGCATCTGTTGAAGGCCAACCATACCAACTACTCAATCATCTACCACAATCTTCAGTTCGATAACCACAACCCTCACATCCTGAGCTCTGCTTATCTCCTCGGCGCTACGGAAGTTCAGCTCAATCACATCTACGACAAGCAGATCCTTGAGCTAGAGCCATGGGTACCGTCTCCCGCAGAGGTTGTTGAGGACGACTGGCAAGACTTTCTCGGCGACAGGAGGTATCAGAGAGCTTATGTCGACTTCTTTGAGGATAAGCTAGCCATGCGCTTTTCCTACGACTGGAAGCAGGTGGTGAATCATTATCTGTTTGTCGACAAGGAGCAATTGATTAATGGTCTAATTGGTGGTCGTGCGTATATTCAGCAGAGCGAGACAAGCTACATCAATTGCTAACTCTATCTGTCAGTTGGTCACCCTCTCATTCACTTGGGCTATGCGTATGAGACGGACTGCAAGGAACTCGCGATGGAGGCTCTGGGACTTCTCTGTACTCAGTACAACTTCTTGCACAAGTACCTCAACGACAAGTCCTATACCAAACCATCACCTTTTACGTCAGGTTCGCCACTCCAGCTGCTTGTCAAACTGGCCAATGATGATCGGTTCAACTCTATATCCAAGGATTCCAGCGTTGATGATATGGAAGACATATTCGCCGAGCATGAGGATATTATCCTTGAGTACTGGAATGCATGGGTCATCGACGACCCACTGAAGCAGTTTGAGCTGTCACAAGAGGCAGCAGTTGCTTTACTAGTGGCGACAGTTCGACCAGGAACCCATGCCTTCAACTTCCTCCTTGTTCATCTCTTGACAACCAGCCATGCTGTTAGGATCCTTTTACCCTTCTTCCCGGAAAACTATCACATCGCCTTGGTCCGGGAGTGGTGGTTGTTAGTTTTGGCCATCTTCGTCCTCAAGGGACGGCCGCTGCCTGATCCAGACAATGTTGACCGGGATCTTAAGGGCAAGACCTGGAAGTATGTAGAGGACAAGGCGCTGAACTCAGCCTGGTCAACAGACGCCCACTACGTAAAAGGTAAGAATTCTGTTCCAGATATTACAAATTCACCATTAATTCCTCCAGCAATTCGCGCCATGAGAGAAGCATCTAGGACCTGGGGAGATGCCCATGAAGGTTACCTTTGCTCCGCGGTGACTTTCGTGGACAATTTTAATGGGTGGGCATTTTGATGCTTCGGTACTGAATAGGTGGAGAGAGAGGGTTTAAGGGGGAAAGAATATTGGATGTAAGAAACAAGGTGTATTGGACAAGCATACGAAGCATGTCGATTCTAACCATTTCCATCTACAAGGTCGTGTACGCTATGGAAACTACCTACTAGTTCAACTGCAACAAGTACAAGTCAACCACAAGAGCATGCCCAGACGGCGTACACCATGTGCAATTTACAAAGTAAACAAATACTGGGCTATTTTCCAACCACTCAAACCCTGGTCAAATGTGTAGGGACCCAGATGCCGGGGTACGATTGTCACGATGATTAAATAAGTGCGTGCAGAGAGATTCTTGGACAAGCTAATCATGACACAGTGCGCGTGTGGAGCGATACCCATTAGCACTGTTCTGTGGGTCCCGACGTCAACATCACGGCGTGCACAAGGCTACCATCACGACAACCATCATTCTTTTAAGCAACTGCCATTGACGAAGGCCGCACCGGAAAACGCGCCAAGCCTTCTTATGGCATGCCGACCTTGCAGATGCCATAGTCGCGTTGATGGCCCCGCCCGCGAAGCGCCGCCGGCGGAATGTTGTCGACGCTTCCGACGACGAAGATGAACTCCCGCGAGCCAACACGCTGACGAACTTCCTACTATCCTCACCGAGCTCGCCAGCCAAGACCCGACCCCCTACCACATCTCCGAGTCCTACGAAAAGCAGAACTGCCTCGCGTTCACTTTCAACGAACGGTTCTAATCGCCTATCCCGTCGAGCTACGTCGCAGAAGAACGGCACCAGTACGAGCCCCAAGAAGTCAAAAGATGCCGGGAAAGGAAAGGATGATGGAAAGACTGCGGACCTGAAAACGCTCTTCTCGAAGCAAGCACAAAGAGCCACGAGGACCTCAGAGAGAAAGACCATTCCTCTTGACGATATTATTAGCGACCCCATTTCAGAAGACGAGATCTCAGAGCTGAAAGCAAGCTCGTCAAGCTTGGTCAGCCAACATGCGAAAAAGAGATTAAGGAATGGAATACAGCTAGCTTCGGCGGATGCACCCAGTGCCAGCCAGAAATTCCTCAAACCGCCAAAACCAGCTTTTCTAGGGGCCGTCAGCGACGATTCGAGACCATGGTCAGAACGGTTTGGACCTAGGAACCTCGAGGAGCTCGCGGTCCACAAAAAGAAGGTCTCGGATGTGAGGAGGTGGTTAGAAGATGTCACGGCGGGACGTATGCGACAGCGGTTGCTGATCCTGAAAGGTGCTGCCGGGTCAGGCAAGACGACGACTATGCGGCTACTTGCCAGTGACATGGGGTGTGAGCTTCTAGAATGGCGTAATCCCACGGGAAACTCTGGGCTGGGGTTCATATCAGCATCAACGCGGTTCGAGGAGTTCCTTGGTCGGGGCGGCAAGTTCGGTGCACTGGATACGGACAGTCCCGAATTGACAACCCCCAGTAACTCGCAGATTGCCTCCAAGCACCAGTCCAAACGCATCATACTGATTGAAGAATTCCCAAATACTTTCTCGAGATCATCAACGGCTTTGACGTCATTTCGCAGCACGATTCTACAGTACCTTGCCGCCAACACCCCTTCTCTCGCCATGTTTTCCCAGCATTCACAGAACGAGCCAATTGCGCCATTGGTAATGGTTATATCAGAGACACTGTTGACTACGACATCAGCCTCAGCGGATAGCTTCACAGCCCACCGACTGCTGGGACCGGAGATCCTTCGTCACCCAGGCGTGGGTGTTATCGAGTTCAACGTTATTGCGCCTTCATTACTTGCAAAAGCTCTAGAGCTGGTGGTGCAGAAAGAAGCTCGGAAATCTGGTCGAAGAAAAACGCCTGGCCCATTGGTGTTGAAGCGTCTTGGGGAGATTGGCGACATCCGGAACGCGGTGGCCTCACTCGAGTTCCTCTGCCTGAAAGGCGACCATCAGGCGGATTGGGGTGCCAAGGTAGCTTTCACGAAGCAGAAGAAGGGCGTCAAAGATAGCATTGGGCTCACCCGGGGCGAGCAGGACAGTCTGGAGCTGATATCCCAGCGCGAAGCGAGCTTGGGAATCTTCCACGCCGTGGGAAAGGTGGTATATAACAAACGGGAGGATACCGCTCCTCGAAACGGGACTGTGGAGAATCTGCCGAGTTTCGTATCGCAGCATTCACGGCCCAAACGTTCCCAGGTCTCCGTCGACTCCCTGATCGACGAGACCGGAACAGATACGCACACCTTCATTTCAGCGCTACACGAAAACTACCTTCTCTCCTGCGAGAGCACGGGTCCCATGGACCTCTCTACCCCTGTTGATTACGTCAACGAGTGCATCGAATACCTTTCCCAGAGCGATCTACTCTGTTCTTCTCGGGATGTCTTTTTCGGCGGGAGGGGCGGCTTCTACGGTAGCGACTCCGGCAGTCAGCTTTTACGTCAGGATGAAATGACATTTCAGGTCGCCGTCCGCGGCATGCTGTTCGCGTTGCCCAACCCGGTCAAAAGGAAAACCACTACTATGGCTAAGGGTAGTGACGCGTTCAAGATGTTCTACCCGACGAGCCTTAAACTTTGGCGTGCTAAGGAGGAGCTCGAGGGACTAGTTGACGTCTGGTCTTCGAAACTCCTCAAAGGCGAAGGCAACGCACCCACCAAGAATCTCACCGACGGCGCCACGGCGTTCCGCCGCCCACATCAACCTTCTGGTGACACGTCCTGGATGCAACGCCAGCAGCAGAATCGCCAAGTAGCCGTCCCAAAGCACGAAAACGAGGACTCGGAGGACAATGTGCCGCTCCTGTCTCTTGGCAGTGCCGCTCGCCGCGAGATGCTCCTCGAGCGCCTGCCTTACATGGCACACATCGCTCGTGGCCGCAAGACATCGACATTTCGTCTCCGTGACCTCGAAAAGGTGGTCTCATTCCGCGGCATTGCCGCTGCCGACGAAGAGTCTGACGGTGATGAGGAGGCGACGACGGCAGACGCGTGGGCTACGGACAAGCCCTCGGAGGAGACAAGTCCTCGAAAAAGGAGTACGGGCATCAGATCCAACGGTGTATCGAGTCTTCTGGCACAAAAGCTCGTGCTGAGCGATGATGATATCGAGGATTGAGGTGGGTGGGTGTGTTGGCAAAGGAGATTTACAATGTGCTGTGTACAATACCGCGATGGTTTGCTTTTGGTTTCACAGAGTTCGGGAATGGTAGGGGGACTTGCGGATAATAAATGAACGGCGCATAAGGATCTAACTTGTTCAAACTATCGACAGGATTGTCTCTTGAAGGTGCAAATGCGTGGAAGTCGAACTGCGTTGTCGGGGATTGGTCTTGCCCGGGGCTCCATATAGCCAAATTGGCAGGTCTTTTCCATCAAAAGCACTAGCTTGGGTAAGATGGCCGAGTTGGTTATGGCGCCAGGTTAAGGTTAACCTTAACAATCAATTTCCTGGTGGAGCAATCCTCCTGGGTTCAAGTCCCAGTCTTATCATTTCTTTTTTTGCCTTGGTTGCATCCTTTGCAGGTGTAGTCTCATCGGCCTCTTTTATTTTTATTTTTATTTATTTTTTAGTCTCTAGCTAATAGCCTCGTACGTGGAATGAGAGTCTGATGCTGTTAAAGTTTCGGTAGTTGAAGCATGTGTTTGTGGGCATGCTCTTCACTCACTGGAAGTTGTGAAGCAAGCATCCCATCCAACTCCCCCGGGGCAGTCACGCGCCTTAGATCACTCCCTCTATACGCAAGCAAGGTAGATATAGTACAGTGCTCAATAGCTTATGACCATTTAGTATTAAGACTCCCGTTTATCAGAGTACAGGAGAGCCTTGATGTCTCGGATAAAGGTAGGCTGTTCGTTGTCAAGACAGCTACCCTAGAGGTAATTATAAGGACGCCGCTGTATATTTGCTACCACTCACTGCACTGCGTGACCCTGCGAAGCTTGCGAGCTGTGACCTCTAGTATGTGGGCTCTGCTGCCTGCTGGACACCAAGTACGTCGGTACCTCTCTAGCCACACCCATCCGCCGTCCATCTCCCTCGCCCATCCATCCACCCATCCCGTTCATCCCATCCCATCCCATCCCATCCCATCATATATCCCACCCATACCGCAGCATCAACCCAGCTCTTTCTCGCCGGCTTCAACTCCTCCCAGATACACACAGACTACAAAAGAAGAAAGAAAACCATGGCCCATAAACCCCTCCGCATCCTCTGCTTCGGCGACTCGCTGACGTCGGGCTACTTCAGCTTCGGCATGGACTCGCATCCCTACTCGCTCAAGCTCCAGGACAGGCTCACCGGCGCGCTTCCCAACGTCGACGTCCAGATCGTCACCAACGGCGTTCCCGGCGACGTCGCCACCTTTGAGCGCTTCGCCAACCGCATGAGAGCAGAATGTTGGTATATCCATTTTATTGTTTCTCATTTCATTTCATTTGTTTCGTTTCGTTTCGTTTCGTTGATTGTCATACACTTCTTCACAATTCAACAAAGCTCATCCCACCACCGCGATAGACACCCTACCGTCAATACGAACCCTCCTTATCCACCATCTCGAATCATTCTCGTGTAAACACCGCTGACTCTTGTTTCTCTGCTTCACAGGCAACAAACACACATTTGACTGGGCCATCGTCCTTGCTGGTACCAAGTAGGTTTCCCCTCTTTCTACCACACATGTACACAAATGTACCAGCTTGCACCCACCTAACCCGTTGTCTACCGCCACAGCGACCTGGCATACAGTATCTCCCCCACAAACATATACGAGTGTCTCCAGAATATATGGAACATCCCTCTGTCCCAGGGAAGCAAGGTCCTCGCCCTCACCGTCCCCGAGTGTGAGGCAAGATCCGAGAAGCTCGTTAAGAGACGAGACGAGTTGAACCGCAGCATCCTGACCCATCAGCAACCCAACTTGTAAGTCAAAACCTGCTCGTACTCATAGGTCCAACGTGGAACCTCGTCAAAGCCTGTATCTAACTCAACCGCAGCTACTCTTTCGACCTCAAAAGTCGCATTCCATATCACTCCCTGTCCGAGCGTGACCGCGAGAAGTACTGGGACGACGGCCTGCACCTGCGGGACGACGGGTACGATTGGATGGGAGACCATATTGCCAACGCCCTGCTACGCATCATCCTGCAGGAAGCAAACCTGGAGCCAGAAACCTCAACAAACAGGAGGCGTTCCTCCAGACAGGCCAAAGACGACTCGGCTCTCGACGAGGAGACCGGAAATCCCCGAAATATCCACGAGGGGTACGTCGTCGTTAGGAAGAAAGATCTCGACTAGATTAGATGTCGTTGATCATGCCAGTCTAAAATTCCAGTGACCTTCGTGCTATGCCTTGGACAGGGAAAATAGACCGCCTAGACACAACCTAGTGTCCCAAACCCCCAAACGCCATATGCAATGCTTGCCTTCCTCTTTGATTTCTTCATACAACAAGATTCACGGCCACGAATTCCTTGGATATAAGAATTAGCACTTTATAGATCCGATGTAATGTCTGATGAGCACGTATGAAGAAGAAAGTGACTTACGGGAAACTCCTTTTGCAACGTGTTGGTGACTTTCTCCACCTCCTCGGCCAAGCTCTCGACGTTGGCGTCCCACTTGCGCATCTCCTTGCCCACAATCACCTCTGCTCGACCGCTGCCTCTCTCCCCGGATGCCTCACCGCCCTCGAACCAGACAATACCATCAAGCTGGTCCATCCGGCCCACTAGGCGACCCTGCTCTATCATCCGTGCCGTAGTCTCCTCCGCCTTGTCGGCATTCAAGCCCAGGAGCAGGCCCAGAGCCTCGAAGCGGATGTTGCTGTACAGCCTGGAGGCTCCGAGGAGGTTGTGTTCGACCACAGCCTTGGCTAGGACCGTTGAGCCGTCCGATGTGGTAGCCAGTTGGTGCGGTTGCAGGCCTTCGGCAAACTTGTCAACTTCCTCGGGAGACAGGAGGCGATCGAGGAACATCTTCTCCAGGATGCCAAACTCGTCGAGTTGCACGGAACGCTCGTCCTTGTACAGACGTCCCAGGGTGCGACTCCGCATCGGCCCCGCCGGAGCGAGGACGGCGCACTTGACACCCATGCTAAGGGTGTGTAGGCGCTCCTCTTCGGAAATGGTCGGGGAGAAGCTAATCTCGTGATATCGCTGCGAGGCGCCCAGGAAGTCGCGCTTGGCGTCTAGGATGCGGGCCTGAGAGAGCTTGAAGTGCAGGTTCAGGTCCTGGTCGGGCACGTCGTGCATAATATTTTTGAGCTTGTTGATGTACACCTCGGCGGCGGTGGAGTCGTCGACTTCGAGGTAGTTGCGGACAATGCGGACCCAGATGCGGGCCTTTTCCTCGTCGGTGACCTTGCGCTGCGAGCTGTCGAGGGGAATGTCGGCTAAGGTCTTGGCGGCGTCGAGGAAGTCCTCGTTGTTCTCGTGGGCGGTGGCGATGAGTTCACGGAGGGTGGCACCAGCGTCGAGGAATGACGATGACGAGGGTTGGGCCGAGAGCATGTTAAGGGTGCGGTTGCCGACCTCGATCCACATGTCCTCATTCTTGAGGCCCTTGAGGGTGGTGACGAATGCATTCAGGACGGACCGGGTGGCCACGACGCCGAGGCTCTGGCCAAAGAAGGAGTCGACGACGGCGTTGAGGTCGTCGATGGCCGAGGTAGGCGACGAGAGGGTCTTGATCTCGGCGAGGAGCTGTTCGTAGAGGGGACCTTTTTCGCCGGCGGCCGACTGGGCGCGCGAGAGGGCCTCGGTGACCTTGGAGTTGGGCGCCATGACGGTCAGTCGTGCGTGGTTGATCAGTCGTCGACCGTTAATCGTCAATCGCGAATGGTTGCTCGTCAATTGTCGCTTGTGGCTCGTAGCTCTTCACTCGCACAATATAAGAGGTGAGGATATGCGAGATCCAACTGGAGTCGGGGCCTTTGTTGGTTGAGAGGAGATAGGAGGCAAGGTAAGGGAAGTGAGTGAGGTGAGGTTGTGTTTGACCTGGTGGCTCTCATGTAATTAGGCACATGCTCCTAGGGTGGGGTGGGGGAAGGAGCTTTGTGATTGATTTAGCGGGGTAGGCATTTCTGGACTTCTGGTAGCTGCTAGTGTCTCGGTTCTTTTTTTTAGTGTTTTGATCGGTTACCGCGATCCGCCATCAGCGGGTCGAACGAAATGGATCTCAGTGTCTTGACGGAAATATCGACGCTGCTATGTTTGTTTGCTTACTTGTTGTTTCACCAATTTCTCATATGTATTTCTCATATGTGTTCTTGATGTTTTATGTTATACCCACCTAGCTAGTCTCACATGCAAAGGCAATGGCCTTGTCTGATCCGGCGACCTTCTAAGTCCCTTGCCAGTCTTCATGGATGTCTTCTTCCATGCAAATGCTCCTACCAAAGTCCCAACACGCCCTTCTCAAACAAGAGATAACATACACAAATGACTTACGCCAGAAAAACGCCCAGCATACTAGGGTAAGAGAGAAAACCGGTACAACCCTAGTGCAGCCGCATCTATTTGTTGTGCCAGACTAGCGTCCGGAGCGAATCGAAGTCGTTGCATTCCTTGTAGATGTACGTCATGCTGTTACGCAGGCTCGACTGCAAGTCCTCCGGGTGGTAGCGGAAGATAAGCATCACCATGGCCCACGACAGGGACGCAAACGCCGGCCACGCGTAGTGGTTGACGGTCGAGTTCAGGGGCTCCGACGACACCCCGGGGAAACCTACGCCCGGCTTGACGGCGATGCGCGCCAGTGCCAGCACCACGCGGGCAAAGACGTAGATGACGATCTGCTGGTTGACCGACGAGATCTTGCCGGTCCGCTTGGAACGCCCGCCGAAGACGAAGTAACCACCCACCAGGCCGCCAAAGAAGGAATCGTACGTCCCTGTATCGTAAATATTAGCATCCAGTCTGGAGTATGATATAATGGACAGGCTGGGAGGAAGCGGTTTTACCCTCTTTGCCAGGCGTGGAGCCAAAGTTCTTGAGCGCAAGCATCGTCAGCTTATAGATGACGGCGAATCGCGCTAGGTTGCTGGCATGATGCCTAGTCGCCCGCAAGACCAGCGAGACCTTGTGTCGGAACCTAAGTAGCCACGCACATCAGCATCTTGTTCATGGGCGGCCGTGGTGTATTCTTTCGATGTACCGCGGTGACGGTGGTAGTGGCAGCGGCAACGACAACGACAACGGAGGAACAGGGAGAGGTTGAACGTACGTTCCGGACCGGAAGAGGAATATCATACTGCGCACGAGAACAAAGCGAGTCAGCAACGAGGTCAAACTAGTACGCAATCGAGGATGGAACTCACACTAGGGCATGCGGAAACCGCACCTTGGTCCCGTAGACAGCGCCATTGCGCGCTGTCTTGACGAGCGACAGCACATCGTGGTACCGCGGGTCCCGGATAATGGCCTCCAGCGCGTTCTGTATACGTCAGCCAACTGTGTCGCGCGTCCCACCACGACGCCAGACAAGGCCACCATGCCCTCCTGAAGGTCTAGCCATCGCATCGCATCGCATCGCAGAACATACCTTGAGCCCTTCAAGGGCGGCCGACGCCATAGTGCCGCAATGGGATGGGGTTCCCAGCCTCGGCAAAAGAGCTGTCTCTCGAGGAAGCTAGAGCAGGCGGGCGGGCGGCTGAAGTTAGGCAAGGCGAAAGCTGGGAGGATGGCGCGAGCTTCACCACGGCATCGGAAACAGGATCAGGAGACTTTCTTGATATGTTCCGTTTTGCGGGGGGTGCGGGAGGGCATGTAAAGAAAGGAAAAAGAAGGACCCTTGGGTTTGGGGGGTTTCGACTTGCAAGATCCGGCCGAGGCAGAAGATGGGCCCCAGATCGATGGCGATGTGGATGTCACCTGTCCCAAGCCTCGGATGTGGAAGCGTCTTCGGCTTGTGTTGCGGAGAATGGCACCTAGAGCCGGCATCCCCGCCACGGCCTTGCCCAGGGCCTATGACGCAGGGGTGGCTGGGGGAGGTCATAGGGGTGTCGTCACTGGACCTTTGGGGGGTGTGCGCTGACGTACAGTGCATGTACCCACCTCACCTACTCATGTTTGGCATGTGATCCATCTTACTTGCGGGTTGATGGGAGCAAGATGCCATTCTACAAGCATATGGGCATATTGTTTCTGAATATTAGTTCATGGATAACTATACGTCCGTTTTGTTATCTGTTTCCCTATTTGAGCTTGATTGTACCCACAGGATAAATACTTCAGTCCATGCCATCCATGCCACCAAAAGACATCCGTTGCAACCTAAACCATTAGCCGACTAACCAACTCCCTCGCTATGCAACAGTGTGATCCAATACCACAATCCATGCTATCCAGGACCGTGGAAGAACATCCTCTCCTTCCAACATCAACACCACCTCTCATGAGGCTCTCGCCACTTAACCCCCAAAATCTCAAAGATCTTCCGCTCGTCGCGTCCCTCTACTAGCTCACCCTCCGTCAACTTGGCCCGCTGCGGCCCGCGCATCACGTCCTTGTACAGCCCGCGTTGGTTCAGCCGCATGCCCTTCTTGGACGCCAGCAGCCGCATGCTGCGGTTGAAGATGTCGTTGCCCGTAAAGTAGAGGAGCGCCGCCCCAATCTCCGACTCCGGTACCAGCAGGAAATCGATGCGCCGCCACGTCGGCCGGTAGCTGTCATCGTCGTTGAACCCGCCCGGAAGCCTGGGCAATACGCAACATCCGTGCCACTTGCTGCCCTCGCTGGCCGTCTTAGACGATGCTAGCCTGGTTACGAGGAATTTCTCTGCCTCGAGTCGCCGGACGAGTTCGTTCAGGGCCGGCCGCAGGTCCCCGGAGGACTCCGTATTGGGCTTGGTGACGATGAAGTCAATGTCGCCCGACGACTCTGCTCCTCTCCGGTAACTTCCCCCGATGATGAGTTGTACCTGCGGGTCGGCCTTCTGGGCTGCCACCTGCACCACTGCGCCGAGAGCCTCGACTTCTCGCCGCGGTATCCGGGTGTTGAGGTCGTCGTAGTGATCGACCCCGACCAACTGGTTCCGTGTGAGGTTTGCCTTCCCCTTCAGGTCTTCCAGCGTCCGAAACCCTTGCGCGATCCATTGCTGAGCCTGGCGGTTCCCCACGCCGTATATGCCCAGGAAGAGCTGGAGCGGTTTGTCCATGGGTTCGTTCCGGGCGTGCTCGAGTCGCTGTAGTCGGTCCGTCGTGACAATCTCCTCAATCTTCTGGGCCAGACGCTGCCCGATGCTGGGAAGTAGCAAGGCCTCTTCTTCCGTCGTCACCTTGGTGTCCTGGCGCTTCAGTGTGCTGATGGCCCTGCGGTAAGCGGTCGTTCGCCAATGATCGTTGACTCGATCGTAGTAGTCGGCCATGAGCTGTAGCACTTCAATGGTGCGGGCGTTGGGATTCCCCGCCTCGGCGTCTTTGGCCCCGGCCGTGTTGCATGAAAACCGGTCCTCATAAGCCATGTCCTTGCGGCCGGATCGCGTTTCCCTCTTAGCGAGTTTGCGCTTCTTAACCGGCTCGTCTTCTGAACCCGAGGCTTCAACCGCAACCGAGCCATCCGCCTCGTCCAGCACAGAGTGAGAATCGTCCTCTTCCACGTCCAAGGGCAGATCCTTGTACTCCTGCATGAGATTGATGTACTCCGTAAGCTCATCATTGGGTCCATCTCTAGGTCCATCTCTAGGTCCATCTCTAGGTTCATCATCCTCCTTTCGTAGGCTTCGTGTGTCTGGGTGCCTTGAGCCGACACTGTTCATCACTCTGTCGCCTACTGAAGCTTGATTATTGCGATCCCTACCCTCGGCTTCGGTCGCTTCATCATCCGATGCATTTTTAGGGGATGATACAACCGCCTCCAAATCAAATATGACGGGCTGGGAGTCTGTGGGCATCGGCGTCAGAGCAACGCGACTCGGTTCCGGCGATTCTTCACTCCTGGTCGGAGTACCACTCAGGGGAGCGAAATCCCATCTCTTCGGGTTGGTCGGTGGTGGTTTGAGCTGCAGGGACAGGACCGACTCGTTTGAACTTGGCGGCGCCGTCGAGGCCGCATTTTCATCTTCCGTCACAGGTTGGCCTGCAAGACGGTATTTCTTCTGGTTCCACTCGAGAAGCGCCTTGAACTGAGTGCAGTCAATTGGATAGTCCTCATTGACCACCTTTGGCGGGAGATCTCTGCTAGCACTCTTCAGAACGCCTTCGACATCCTTGAACGCAATGTTCTTCTCCACGACGATGTGAGTCGCGTCGCTGGGGTTCCTCGTCCAAGTGGCCCCAAACTCCCGGGCCTTTGTGATCCTCAGCCGCCGGGCCGGTGCGATGTCATTGTCAGGAATGTAGAAAAACGACAGGCCTTTGAAGACTTGCTCGCTCTCCGGCCGTAGTTTTAGCGTAGGCTCTCGCTTCCGCTTCTTCATGGCGATGCTTGGGGACGGCGAGTCTTCTCTTGCGCTCCCTAACAACCGTTTAGAAGGAAACGCAGGCGTAGAATCACTTCTAGAAATCCGTCTCTGAGTAGGCCGAGTCGAGTCAGGGATAGGGGTGTCGTCCACAAGAATGATGTCCTGACTTTGCGCATCTAACAATGAGCCTAGTCTTCCCTTACGCCTGAAAGCTGCCATTGGTGTGCCCTTGATGATCTGGCCGCCTCCGCTTGGAAAAGGCGTGGGCGCTGAGGCAACTCTTCTGGGTGTTGACCTAACCTTGGGAGGCTCACCCCTAGTCAGGTCCAACACGACGGGTTGTTGACGAACGGGCGACGGTGGCGCCCGCGCCGGCGTGACCTTGAAGAAGCTGCGGCATTGCTTCCTTTCGCCTTGTTCTTCCGCATCGAACTCATCGTCGCTATACTGTGGCTTGAGCTGGCTGAAGAATGCCTTCTTCTCTTGAAGGGATGCCATGCTGTACAGCTGGTAGATGACGGGGCGGGGGGTGAATGTGAGGTGTGAGAAGCAGAAACGGCGCGGCGCGGAAGCCTTTCATGAGGTATCCATCCACGGTAGAGTCCGATGTCGCCTGCTTGCGGGATTCATGAAGCTGTGACGCAGCTGTACATCATGTGATGTCCTTGGTCAGCTCCAAAGTGGATAGTGCAGCGATGAGAGGTGATGCTGTCGACTCGTTTGGGATTATGGCAGAAAGCTGGAGCTCTGAGTTGCATCATCCTTCTCGAATTGGAAGGAATGCATACACGACATGGGTTGATGTGTTGTCCGGGTCGCCAAACGGGCCAGGCTACAGCGCTAAAACATGGGGGGG
>QGQB01000285.1:2959-15790 GCA_003385265.1 Neonectria hederae
TATATTAATTTATTTATATAATTTATATAATTATACTTATTTATTCTATTTTATTATATTTATTTACTTTATATTATTCTCTATATTTACTTTATATTATATTACTTATTTATATTATAATACTATATTTACTTACCTTATACTATTATACTACTCTACCTTATATTACTATACTTACTTACCTTATACTATTATACTTATTACTATTTAGTAAGTTAAACTAGCTTACTTTATACCTTACTTTATCTTTACTCTATACTATACTTCTTACTATTATTTAGTAAGTATAATTAGTTTACCTTATACTCTTAATATATAGTAATTTTACTTTTATATCTATTTTCTTTTTCTATCTATTATTATTTACTTTTTATTCTAATATTTACTATTATATAGTCTTTATAATTAGTTTATTCTATAACTTATCTTATATTTTAACTACTTTCTACCTTATACTATATTACCTATTACTATTTAGTAAGTTTAATTAGCCTACTTTATACCTTACTTTCTCCCTACTCTATATTATACTACTTATTACTATTTAGTAAGTTTAATTAGCTTACTTTATACCTTACTTTCTCCTTACTCTATACTATACTACTTATTACTATTTAGTAAATTAAATTAACTTACTTTATATCCTTAATTTAACTTACTTTATACTTTTACTATAATCTACCTTATATTATTACTATAATTTACTCTATACTATTATAATAATTTACCTTTTATCTCTATTATAACTTATACTATACTATTATTATAATCTATACTATACTATTATTATAATTTACTCTATAGTTAACCCTAGTTACCCTATAGTATTCTATATACTAAATAATTAAATTATCTACTTACTACTTAAACTATTCTATTATATTACTCTTTACTATTATATACTAACTCTAGCTATATACTTATAATTATATTATTACCCTCCCCTACTAATCTACTATTATAAGTAGAATTAGTTAGAGAGAGTACTTAGGTTTAAAACCTAAGGCTACTTCCCTTATATTATAGAAGGGCTATTCTATTATATATATAGTCTATTGCCTATACTATTACTATACTTAATAGAAGCTTAGTAATAAGTAATCCTTAGTATATATATTATCTAACCCTTACTAAACCTTATCCCCTACTAAAACCCACTCTTAGATCTTCTCTAGCATTAGCCTCCTATACTAGGACTACCCCTCTAAGTAGTCCTTAGTACTACTATCTAAGTAGTACTAAACCTTTAACCTTCTTAATATTAATCTAAACTTAATGTAATAATACTTAACTAATACTAACTATAGTAAGTTAAGGTAGTTATAGGTATAATAACTAGCTTTAATATTAGTATTCAGTTTAGTATTATAAATAAGGAGAGTCTTATCCCTATCCTATCTCTAGATAAGTATAGCTGCCTAAGTTTACTATACCTATGTATAATTACTCTTTACCCTTAGCAGTAAGGAGTACTAGCTAATCGGGTAGTAAAAGAGCTTAATATAGACTAGGGAGGCTCCTTAGGGCTCTTTAGCCTAGCTAGAAAGGGCTATAAAGGAGTCCTAATAGCTTCTATAGCCCTTCTAGCTCTACTTCTAGGCATTATCCTTATAGCCTATAACTATAGTATATATAAATAGACTATATAGTATATTTAGATCTATAAGATATTACTAAAGCTAAGTACTCTAGGGCTTAAAGTACTTAGGGGGAATAGGCAGTATAGACTAAACTATTAACCTAGGTACTATAATTATAATAGTTATCTATAGTAGCTAAGGGCTTCTTATTATAGTATTAGCTATAGTACTATTAGCTTTACTAATCTAAACTTTACTATATATTAATAAGTATAAAACTTATAGGCTTTTAGATCTTAGAGATATAGGAGAAGGAGAATTATATAATTATAGTCTTATAGAATTAAGGGTAATCTAGAATAAGAGAGAAATAAAGTTAATAAAGGTTTAATAAAGCCCCCTCTATTAAGCCCCTCCTAGATAAAGAGTACCTAATTAGGCAAGTCCCTAAGGATAATCCCTAGTAAACATTTTAATATATATAGTTATCTTTTAGTAAAGAATCCTAATAAGAGAATACTATTACTAATTAGACTATATATATAAAGGATCTATCTTCCTATAATAGCTAATAAAGTACTTAATCCTACTAACTACCTCTTATAACTATATATTATACTTAGTATTAAGTACCTATATATAGTAATAAGCCCCTATACTTACTAGTAAATACTTACTATACTTACTAATAATCCCCTAGTATAATCCCCTATACTTACTAGTAAATACCTATTATACTTACTAATAATCCCCTATATCTATTAGTAAATACTTACTATACTTATTAATAATTCCCTATACCTATTAGTAAATACTTACTATACTTATTAGTAATCCCCTAGTATAATCCCTTATGCTTATTAGTGAATACTTACTATACTTACTAATAATCCCCTAGTATAATCCCTTATACTTACTAGTAAATACTTATTATACTTATTAGTAATCCTTTAGTATAATCCCCTATACCTATTAGTAAATACCTACTATACTTACTAATAATCCCCTAGTATAATTCCCTATACTTATTAGTAAATACTTACTATACTTACTAGTAATCCCCCTAGTATAATTCTCTATACTTATTAATGAATGCTAGCTATACTTACTAATAATCCCCTATGCTTACTAATAAGGCTATTTAAGCTTTACTGATTTATTTCCCTTTTATATACTCTTTAATAGGCTTTTAGTAGTTAATATACTAAATTAAGCTTATAGACTATTAATAATTTTCCATAAAATTCATTTATATAGGAAAATAAAAAAATCAACTTATAGCTACTAAACTACTAAATAATTTTACATAAATTTAATATTATTAAGGAATTTAATATAATTAGCTACCCTAGAGCTTATACTAATGTAGCTACCCTAGAGCTTATACTATTATAGCTACCTAGGAGCTTATACTAATATAGTTACCTAGGAGTTTACACTATTATAGCTACCCTATAGTCCCCCCTATTTCACTTATTACTCACTTTATTTTATTCTTACTATTACTATAGCCTTTAATATATAATATCTTACGCTAGGGATACCCTATAATAAAATGGACTAGATTTTTAGAATCCTTATGCTAAAATACACTATATAGATCCTAGTTATAAAAAAGTCATATAAAATAGTAGTATAGTTTAGTAGCTATAAGTTGATTTTTTTATTTTCCTATATAAATAAATTTTATAGAAAATCATTAGTAGTCTATAAGCCTAACTTAGTATATATACTACTAAAAGTCTATTAGAGAGTATATAAGAAGGGGTAAAGTAGCTAAGTTACTAAACCTACCTTAAACTTCTAAGTAGCCCTAAGACTAGTACCTAGGTTAGTAAGCTCTCACTAGGGAGTCTAAAAGCCTAGTGAATAGTATAGTACTATATAACTATAACTATACCTAATCTTATAAACAACTACTATATAGCCCTCTAAATAGACTTATAAGCTCTAGCTTTATTCATAGGGAGTTTATAGTAGAAGTTAATTCTTATGAAACTAGTAGCCTATAGCTATATAGTATACTAGGGTTACCTAGCTATAAGGGACTTAGGCTTGCCTTAGTCTATTACTAGATAGACTCTATAGGTAACTAGCCACTGGCTAGACTTACTAACTGAGTAATAGGAGTTAACTTTACATAGTAAATACTATAATAGTAAAAGCTCTATACTATATCCTCTTCCTAGGGTACTTAAGCTATATAGCCTATAGTAAGTATAGTATATTAGATAGACACCCTAGGGAACTTAGATAGGGAAACTAGAATACTTACTATAGTACTAAAGGCCTAGCTAATAGTACTATTATAAGCATACCCTTATTAATACTATTTAGTAACTTAATATCTCTCTAGTGCTATAATATATACTAAGGGCTAACCTTAGTATATAATAGTTATCTAATTAGTTCTATAGCTTAGGAGTAATATAGACTAATATAGGGCTTATTTAAGCCTTATAATTTAAATAAGTATAAATAATCCTAGGATAATAAGTTAAGTCTAGTGCTAGTATAATATATATCTAGAAGTAATATTCTAGAAGGGCCTATTATAGCTTATATTACTATAGGGCAGAAGGGATAACTTCTATACCTACTAATATAGCAATAGTTATAAGATTATAGAGGCCTCTCTACTTAGGGATACTTAGGGGCAGTAAAGCTTAACTACTAGAGAAAGACCCCTATAGACTAGCTAAAGCTTTTACTACTATGAAAGTAGCTACCTAGGGTATTTTTATTACTATCTATACTATATATTACTATTACTACTATATATTCTATATCTCTAGTAAGTAAGTATATATAGTAGTATATAGTATTAGTAGTAAACTTTACATAAGGATTAAGTATACTTACTGAGTACCCTTATATTAGTAGTATTAGGAATAGGGCTCTTTATTACTCTACTTACTATAACCTTAAGGTATACTATCTAGTAGCCCTAGCTTTTTAAGGTTCTAATTAGCACTTATAATAGGTTCTAGGGTATAACTTAAAGGGACTTCTTAAACTACTATATTTATATAATAATACTATAAATCCTAGTCTATTAGAAGCTAAGTTAATTATTTTAGCTAGCTAAAGATAGTTTTACTACTAGGGTTCTCTAGGATTAAGACTATAATATATATAATTAAACTATAGAGTAAAGTACATTAGAAGCTATAGTAATTATTATTAGCATACTCTTTTTATAATCCCCCCTATAATATTCTATCTTAAGCTAGGAATAATTTATATAGTAATATACTATAATAGAACTAGGGATAATAGGTAAAGGCTTAAAGAATATTATACTAAGAAAGAATTAGAGATTACTAAATATCTATATTAAAGAGATATACCTTTCCTAAGGGGGATTAAAAAGAGGGTAAATAAAGGGTAATAAGCTTATTATATTATATTAATATAATACTTAAGGTCTATTTATAAGTACTAAACCCCTAAGGAAGTTTATACTTAGAGCCTCTACTATATATACCTAATTAGGGCAATATAGAGAGAGTACTAATATAACCTTTAGCAATAGATAACTATCTACCTAGGACTAGAGTAATAGCTAGCCTCTTAACCTAAGGCTCTTAGTATACCCTAAAGGCATACTATGCTCTATAATAACCTAAGTACACTAGCAAATCTACTAGGGTAATCTAATAGCAGTATTTATACTAGAGGGAAAAAGCTAAAATAGTAGTATAAAGTAGCTTAGTTTAACTTAGTAGGAGGCTAGGTACTATTAGTATAGCTAGGACTATAGGGTAACTTAGCTAGCTATAGGGTAGCTTGGCCTAACTTAGCGGGAGGCTAAGTACTATTAGTACTATTAGTATTATAAGGGCAGTAGGGTAGCTTAGCCTGACTTAGCGGAAGGCTAAGTACTGTTAGTACTATAAGGGCAGTATAGGGTAGCTTAGCCTGACTTAGCGGGAGGCTAGGTACTATTAGTATAGCTAGGACTATAGGGTAGCTTAACTGGCTGTAGGGTAGCTTAGCCTGACTTAGCGGGAGGCTAAGTACTATTAGTACTATTAGTATTATAAGGGCAGTAGGGTAACTTAGCTTAACTTAGGGCTATAGGATAGCTCAGTTTAACTTAGCAGGAGGCTAGGTATAGTTAGTACTATAGGGGCTATAGGGTAGCTTAGCCTACCTTAGTAGGAGGCTAGGTACAGTAGGTAATATAAGGGCTATAGAGTAAATTAGTATAATTTAGTAAAATACTATATATAGTAAGGGCTATAGAATAGTTTAATAGTAAAAAGGGACTAGAAATAATACTTTAAATTAATAGTAATTCCTTAAGAAGGTATATAGTAAAGTATTATATAGGTATCTTTATTAGTTAGCCTAAAGCTATACTAGATTATATATATATACTATAGTAGTCTTATATTTAATACTCTTTAGTAGGAATATATCTTATAGGAATAATTATTAAGTAAATAATAGGAAAAGAATATTAGTAAGGTATTAAAATAGCCTATTACTAGCTTAATAATTAGTATATAAGGAATAAAGGGTAGATAGTAATTTAAGTAGTAATTAGAAAAGAAGAATCTTAAATTCTCTTCTAAATAAAGGTAAAGGACTTAAGCTCTAAACTTAAAGAGTTCCCTTTCTCTTATATTTCTATAGGAAGAAAAGAATCTCTTAAAAAAATAAAATAAATCTCTCTAATCTCTCTTTAAACTAATTATAATTATAATAATTTAGCAGTAGAAAGAGACTAGGAATTATACCCTAGGTTAATTATAATCCCTTAAGAGGGTATATAGAAAAGCATTATATAAGCATCTTTATCAATCAGCCTAAAGCTATACTAGATTGTGTATATATACTCTAGCAGTCTTATATTTAGTACTATCTAGTAGGAAAGTATCTTATAAGGATAATTATTAAGTTAGTAGTAGGAAAGAATATTAGTAAGGTATTAAAGGGGCTTATTATTAGCTTAATAATTATTATATAAGGGATAAAGGGTAGATATAGATTTATAAAGCAATTTAAAAAGAAGGATCTTAAATTCTCTTATAAATAAAGGCAAAGAACTTAAGCTTTAAGCTTAAAGAGCTCCCTTTCTCTTATATCTCTATAAGAAGGGAAGAATCTCTTAAAAAAGTAAAATAAAAATCTTTCCTTTAACTAATTATAATAATAATTATAATCCTTCTTCTTCTTATCCTTCTTATAATTATTTATTTTACCCTTATTAAATCCTAGCTAGTAACTTATTAGCCTACTTATCTAGGGATTCCCTATTATATTAGCTTCTCCTTTCTATTTATTTAATTAATTAGAATATATTTCTTCTTATTTTATATTTCTATCAATAGAATATTAATATAACTACTTAATATATCTAGCTTATTTATATCCCCTTACTAACTCTTCCTCCCTAATCTACTAACCCCTCTAATAATATATATAAAATATATTCTTCTTATTATCTAGATACTTATTTACTATATAATATACCTTATCCTAACTATCTATCTTATATATTATATAATATCTATCTTACTCTACTACTATATCCTTTTATATAATTATTTCCTATACTTCTTATATTACCTATATTACTCTCTTAATTTTAACTTATTTACTTACCTATTTACTAGCTTAATAATTAGCCTTAATAGTAGCCTCTTTATCTTTATCTACCTTATCTATCTATTTCTATATTCCCTTTAGCTATCTTATATATATCCCTCTCTATTTAATACCTTTAGTATATATTATATACTTCCTTTCCCTTTCTATATCTAAATTTATCTATATAACTATCTATCTCCTAGTTTAATACTTTTTACTAATAATACTAATAATATTATTCCTTAGTAAACTTAACTATATTATTATTCTATGCTTACTATTACTCTTATCTTTCCTTCTCCTACTATTACTACTATTACTACTATTACTACTACTACTACTACTGCTACTACTACTACTACTACTACTGCTACTACTACTACTACTACTATTACTACTGCCACTGAATAACCCAGCTAAAGATAGCTATAGTATTTATCATTTCCTCTCCACTGACTAGCCATAAGTACCTTTACTCTAGCTAGCCCTAGTATTCCTTCTAGTCCCTTAGGGCCCGGCCTATAACTTCCTTCTCAATCTAGCCTCTTAGCTTAGGCTAGGTAAAGGCAGCTAGGGCTAGGGGAAGGGCAATATACTTATACTTATAGCTATTGCCCTAGCTATAGTAGCTAGCTAAGCAGAGAGCTTAGGAGAGGTGGTAGAAAAAGTAGCTAAGAAGCTGGCTGCCCTTGCCTCAGCTAGTGTAACTACTTACTAAGTAGTGGATTTACCTCTAGAAGCCTATATAGCTCTTAAAGGAATAGTAATAAAAGAGGCCACCTTTGCCCTCCTCCTTAGCTACTTCTACCTACCTAATCCTAAGGTAGTTATACTATAGATAGCAAACTTCCTTAGCCCTATAGAATATCTAGTAAGGCTAGCAGCCCATTTTCCCCAAGCCCCTAATTTCCTCTAAGGCTACTTCTATAGCCTATAGCTCCTGACTACTAGCCTAGCCTTAGTCTTAGAGTAGGCAGAGTCCTAGGCTAGCTAGCTTGCCCTACTGCTGACAGTTATTACAGAGGAGGATAGCTTAGCTAATAGCTTAGTAGCTATAGTAGTCCCTATCTAGGTATTAGCTTAGAATATAGCGCTAGTACCCCTAGGTCTAGACTAGGCTGCTTATTTCCTACCCTTCTATATCTAAGTAAGCATCTTCACTTAAGTTCCCTAGAGACTAGCTTCTATCCTCTACTATAATCTCAGCCTACATAGGCTCACTAGTATACCTAGCTTACCCTACCTCCTAGCTATAGTTAATAATAGAATAGGGGATACTAAGGTAAATTATATAGATAATAGTAGCTATATTAAGCCTAGTGCCTAGGGCTATAGTAGTTACTATATACTAGCTTTTCCCTTCCTTTCACTGTATATAGCTAAGCTCTTACTAGGCTAGAAAGTTAACATTAGGGTCCTCTAAGTCTCTATAATAGTAATAGCAGCCTAGCTAGAGGGCTAGGGCCTTATAGCTAGTATGGCTAGTATAGTAAATAATACCCTTATCCCTTACTTTTAAGCTGCTAGCTTAAGTCTATACTTACTACTTAACCTCCTTAATCCCCTGGCTATTATAAACCTAATAGACCTAAAAGCTAAAGTTAATATAGTAGCTAGAGGCTTAGATATAGATAGGGGTCTATAGTAGTATAGCTACCTTAAAGTCTTACTGCCTATATAGTAGAAGGGTCCCTATAAGAAAGACTAAGGGGCAGTTAAAGCTCTATAGCTAGCTTAGCTTCTTTAGCTTCTGCCTATAGGCTAGGGTAGCTATAAAGGTTAGATAGCACTTATCTAAGACTACTTAGTCTAGCTAGCTACTTAGGCTTAAGCTCACTGCCTACTAGAGGAAGCTATTAGTAGTAATAGCCTTAGTAAAGACTACTATTACTATAGGCTAAGCTTCCTGCACTTCTAGCTAGCTATAGTAATCCAAGCTAGCCTCCTAATAACAGTTAACTAGCTAGTCTTTTAGTACTCTATAGGGAGTAATAATAATTATTATCCTAGCCCTAGCTAATAAGGCTAGGATAATAAAGATAAGGCTCTTACTAATGCCTATAAGTAGGACTACTACTAAGGGTATTTACTTAGCTATAGCTAGTTATATAGCCTCCTTCTGCTATATTAACTAGAACTAGGCTATATAGTCCTAGAGGGCCTTTTATAAGGTCTAGAGCAGAAGTTACTCATTAAGGGCTATAATCTCCCCTTCTTTCCCTACTACTATAGCTATTAGCTCAGTAGCCTTTAGTAGCCCTAGGGACAGCCTCTTCTTAATCTGCCCCCCCCTCTCCTACTAACAGCTGCCTTCTCCCTCTTCTTCTGCCCCTTCCCTCTCCTTCCTCTTCCCTTTTCCCTTTCCTCCCTTTTCCTTACTTTTTAGTTCTAGCTAGGGCCCTACTATAAGCCCCTCCTTATCCCTATAGCTAAGGAAGTAGTACTACTACTAATTAGCCTAGCTAAAGACCTCTAAGGACTCTAAGGTTAGCTACTTTAGGATATTAATAGTTACCCTATAGCTAGCAATAGTATAACTAGTATATATAGTAGTAAAGTCCTTAATATCCTTATAGCCCTTACCCTTCTCTTTCTCTTCCTCCTCCTCCCTATCTTTATTCCCCCCTTAGCCTACTACTAAGCCTAAATACCCTTACTATTAGAGCCTTTAAGCTTAGGTATAATACCTACTTATAGTAATAATAATATATTACTATTACTATAGTATAATCCTTTAGCTAATATAATACTAGCTCTATTTAGTAAGGGCCTATAATAGCTAGTTACTATTCTATAGTATACTTAGCTTTCTATACTAGTACTAAATAAAGTTATTAGGTAGATAAACCTAATTATAGAGAGTAAAGTAGCTATTCTTAAGCTAGTCTATAAAGGACTAAATATAAAGTATATATATTATTAAGAGCTAGCTAACTTAGTTTAGTAGAATCTAGGAGATAACCTTTAGGCTATTAAAGTAAGCAAGAGACTTATAATACTAGCTAACTAAGATAACTTTACTATTAATAATAAATATACTATAGTCCTAGTTAATACTATTAATAAGCTATAGCTTAGTAATCTTAGGCCCCTAAAAAGATTAGTTAATTAAGTAGATAAAGAGTAAGAATAACTCCTAGAAGTACTTAACTTACTATTAATACTACTAAACCTAGGGCTACTTCTACTTACCTTTACTATTAAGGAATTCCTTCTATAGTAAGCTTACTATAAAGGCCTTTAGTATTTCCTTTTCCTACCTAATAAAGCTATTTATATATATAAAGGACTAGCTATACTAAGTCTAGGTTAAGTTATCTTAAATAGGTATAAGGGGGATCTAAAAGTAGCTCTCTTTATTACTATAGATAGCTATAGTAATAGTTATTATAGGTATAGCTATAGCAGTAAATAGCTAAAAGAGTAACTTTCCCTATAGGATATCCTTAGCCTTAGTAGTTATCTAGGCCACTAGCTACTAAATAGTATCTATTGCTAATAGCTACCCTTAGAAGTAAAGTAAGCTTCTATTTACACTCTATAAGATAGTTAGCTAGCTATCTATCTCTATTATAATCTTCCTACTATATAATAGTAAGCTAAGAATATAGCCCATTAGTATATAACTAGTCTTATATAGCTAGTATTCCTATACTATATATAGCTACTTAGGGAAGTTAGTTAGTTAAGGCTACTAATAGCTAGGGATTACTACTTTAGCTATAACTACTTAACTAGTGTATATAAAGCTAGCTAGAGTACCTATAAAGAAATAAGCTAGCTATAGTTACTCTATCTACTTACTAATGCTAAGGATAATAATAAAGTACTATAGAGAGCTTATAAAGGGGTTAATAAGTAAGTACTATATCTAGAAGCTAGCTAGGGTCTATAAGATAGCTTCTTTAATATACTTATATTTACACTACTAATAGGGCTTATTATTATCTACCTCCTCCTCTTCCTCCACCTCTATATTATTATCCTCCTCTATACTTACTCTAGCTCTATTCTACTTACTCTCTTCCTTCTTATCCTTCTTACTATAGCCCTAGCTCTTAGCTATAGCTTAGGCTAACTAATAGCTAAGCTAGATAAGCTAGCCTTACTATACTAGGGTAAAGGCAAGGCTATACTAAGCTACTAGCTTAGTTAGCTTAAGTGTTTATACCTAGAGGTAATAGTAGAAGAAGTACTTACTATAGCCTAGATAGTAATCTATACTATCCTATTCCTATAGAGGCCTAAAGGGCTAGCTATAGGTATCCTATAGGTAGGGGCTAGCTAGGTAGAGCTAGGCAATATATAGTAGTACCCTAAGGCTAATAATATAATAATAGAAGAAGACTTAGTCTAGGGCTTAGTATAGTAGTTATAGGCCTAGCTTATCTACTTACTATAGTATTTAGCTAATAATATAGATATAGTAAAGGTTATAATAGCTAAAGTAGTTAAGCTAGTTAGTATACTATAGCTAATTAGTAATTTTATACTTATATATACTATCCTTAGCTAGTTAAAGTAGCTTCTCCTACTACTTGCCCTACTTATGCTCTTACTATTACTAGATAGTTATAATAAGCTAGACTACTTACTACTACTATTACTAATATACCTCCTCTACTCTATATTTATCTTTACTACTACTAGCCCTAGGTACTACTACTATTACTACTACTATAGCTAATTACTATAGGCTATAGCTTAGGCTCCTCTAGCCTAGGCTTAAGGTAGTTATAGTAGCAGTAGGAGTAATAGTAGTAATAGTAACTAAGTTAATAGTAAAGTAGGTATACTTAGCTAGCTATATAAAGAAAGTCTAAGCTAAGACTTAATGCTAAAGGCTTACTTAGGCTTACTTACTACTAGCTATATAGAACTAGCTATAGTATATCTTATAGAGCTTCTAATTAACTATAAGAAAGCTAAAGTATTTCTAGTAGTTGAATATATAGTAGATAGGAAGTCTAGCGAAAGGGGCAATTACTACTACTATGCCCTCCTACTCCTCTTATTACTACTACTAGTCTAAGTTAGAGCCCTAAAGGCTCTATTAGTAATAGTACTTAGTAAAGGCTTAGTAAATAGGCTAGTTAAGGTTAAGATACTATATCTAGAAGTAGCTTAGTAAATTAGTAATAGTATAGCTATAAGAAGTATAAATAAGAATATAGAAGTAGGGATAGTAGTAAAGCTAGCTTAGGCTTATAGTAATAAGAATAGCTTACTACTATAGCTCTTATTCCTACTATAGCTCCTATTCCTACTATAGTTCCTATTCTTACTACTGCTATTACTATTACTATTCTTCCTATAGCTATAGCTATAGATATTAGTATTAGTACTAGTATTAGTATTAGTACTACTAGTGCTTAGGGTTATACTAGTGCTTAGAGTTATACTAATACTTAGGGTTATGCTAGTACTACTGCTAGGGTTATTACTAAGGGTCTATAGTCTCTCTCTTTACTCCTATCTATCAATTGAGTAAGCTATATAAGGGGATAAGGGAGAAGGGAGGAGGGAGGAGGGAGGGAGGGGGAGGGAGAGAGAGAAAGAGAGAGAGAGAGAGAGAGAGAGAGAGAGAGAGAGAGAGAGAGAGAGAGAAAGAGAAAGAGAGAGAGCGCGAAAGAACTAGAGAGAGATAGAGAGA
>QGQB01000286.1:0-12720 GCA_003385265.1 Neonectria hederae
CCTCCCTCCTCCCTTATCCCCTTGCATAGCTTGCTCAATCAATAGATAGGAGTAGAGAGAAAGACTATAGACCCCTAGCAGTAACCCTAGCAGTAGCGCTAGTATAACCCTAAGCATTAGCATAACCCTAAGCACTAGTATAACCCTAAGCACTAGTAGCGCTAGTGCTAGCACTAGCACTAATACTAGCACCTATAGCTGCAGCCGCAGAAAGAACAGTAGCAGTAATAGCAGCAGTAGGAATAGGAGCCACAGTAGGAATAGGAACTATAGTAGGAATAGGAGCTATAGTAGTAAGCCATTCTTACTACTATAAGCCTAAGCTAGCTCTATTACTATTCCTACCTCTATATCCTTATTTATACCTCTTATAGCTATACTATTATTAACCTACTAAGCTACCTCTAGATACAGTATCCTAACCTTAGCTAGCCTATTCGCTAGGCCCTTGCTAAGTACTATTGCTAATAGAGCCTTTAGGGCCCTAATCTAGACTAGTAGTAGTAGTAAGAGGAGTAGGAGGGTATAGTAGTAGCAATTGCCCCTTTTACTAGACTTCCTATCTATTATACATTCAGCTGCTAGAAATGCCCTAGCTTCCTTATAGTTAACTAGAAGCTCTATAAGATATACTATAGCCAGCTCTATACAGCCAGTAGTAAGCAGGCCTAAGCAGGCCTCTAGCATTGGGTCCTAGCCTAGACCTTCTTTACATAGCCAGCTAGGCATGCCTACTTTACTGTTAACCCAGCCGCTACTGCCGCTACTGCTCCCACCGCTGCTATAGCTGCCTTAAGCCTAGGCTAGAGGAGCCTAAGCCATAGCCTATAGTAGCTAGCTGCGGCAGCAGCAGCAGCAGCAGTACCTAGGGCTAGCAGTAGCAAGGATGGACATAGAGCAGAGGAGGCACATCGGCAGCAGTAGCAGCAGGCAGCCTAGCTTATTATAACTATCCAGTAGCAGTAGGAGCATAAGTAGGGTAAGCAGCAGGGGAAGCTGCTTTAACTAGCTGAGGATAGTATATATAAGCATAAGATTACTAACTGGCTATAGCATACTAGCTAGTTTAATCACTTTAGCTACTGTAACCTCCACTGTATCTATACCGCTAGCCAGATGCTATAGCAGGCAGATAAGCTAGGCCTATGGCTACTGTACTAAGCCCTAGACTAGGTCTTCTTCCGCCGCTGTATCACTAGCCTTAGGGCGCTGCTGTACATTGCCTGGCTCTACCTAGCTAGCCCCTACCTGTAGAACACCTATAGCTAGCCCTTTAGGCCTCTACAGGAATAGGATAGCATAGATCACTATCTAGGCTATAGTAAGCACTTCCTCTGCTACTGCCTCTGGGTATGGATACTTAAGCTAACTAAGCTAGTAGCTTAGCATAGCCTTGTTTTTACCCTAGCATAGTAAGGCTAGCTTGCCTAGCTTAGCCATTAGCTAGCCTAAGCTATAGCTAGGGGCTGGGGCTATAGTGAGGAGGATGGGAAGGAAGAGGGTAAGTAGAATGGAGCTAGAGTAGGTATAGAGGAGGATAATGATATAGAGGCAGAGGAGGAGGAGGAGGTAGATGATAATGAGCCCTGCTAGTAGCATAAATGTAAGTATATTAAAGAAGCTATCTTATAGACCTTAGCTAGCTTCTAGATGCAGTGCTTACCTACTGACCCCTTTATAAGCCCCCTATAGTACTTTATTACTATCCTTAGCATTAGTAGGTAGATAGGGCAGCTATAGCTAGCCCATCTCTTCATAGGCACTCTAGCCGGCCTTATATATACTGGCTAAGTAGTTATAGCTAAGGCAGCAATCCCTAGCTATTAGTAGCCTTAACTAACTAACCTCCCTAAGTAATTATATATAGTATAGGAGTACTAGCTATGTAAGACTAGCTATGTACTAATAGGCTATATTCTTAGCCTATTACTATATAGTAGGAAGATTATAATAGAGATAGGCAGCTAGCTAACTATCTTATGGAATGTGGATAGGAGCTTATTCTACTTCTAAGGGTAGCTATTAGCAATAGATACTATCTAGTAGCTAATGGCCTAGATAACTGCTAAGGCTAAGGATATCCTATAGGGAAAGCTGCTCTTTTAGCTATCTACTGCTATAGCTATACCTATAATAACTATTGCTATAACTACCTATAGTAACGAAAAGAGCTACTTCTAGATCCCCCTTGTGCCTATTTAAGATAACTTAACCTAGACCTAGCATAGCTAGTCCTTTATATATATAAATAGCTTTATTAGGTAGGAAAAGGAGATACTAAAGGCCTTTATAGTAGGCCTACTATAGAAGGAATTCCTCGATAGTAAGGGTAAGTGGAAGTGGCCCTAGGTTTAGCAGTATTAATAGTAAGTTAAGTGCTTCTAGGAGCTACTCTTACTCTTTATCTACCTAACTAACTAGCCTCTTTAGGGGCCTAAGATTATTAGGCTATAGCTTATTAATAGTATTAACTAGGACTATAGTATGTTTATTATTAATAGTAAAGTTATCTTAGTTAGCTAATATTATAAGTCCCTTACTTACTTTAATAGCCTAAAGGTTATTCCCTAGATTCTGCTAGGCTAAGTTAGCTAGCTCTTAGTAATATATATACTTTATATTTAGCCCTTTATAAACTGGCTTAAGAGTAGTTACCTTACCTTCTATAATTAGGTTTATCTACTTAGTAACTTTATCTAGTATTAGTATAGAAAGCTAGGCATACTATAGAATAGTAGCTAGCTATTATAGGCCCTTGCTAAATAGAGCTAGTATTACATTAGCCAAAGGATTATACTATAATAATAGTAGTATATTACTATTACTATAAGTAGGTACTATACCTAAGCTTAAGGGCCCTAGCAGTAGGGGTATTTAGGCCTAGCAGTGGGCTAAGGGGGGGATAAAGATAGGGAGGAGGAGGAGGAGGAGGAGGAGGGTAAGGGCTATAAGGATATTAAGGACCTCACTGCTATATATACTAGTTATACTACTATTAACTATAGGGTAACTATTAATATCCTAAAGTAGCTAACCTTAGAGTCCTTAGAGGTCTTTAGCTAAGCTAGCCGGCGGTAGTACTGCTTCCTTAGCTATAGGGATGAGGAGGGGCTTACAGTAGGGCTCTAGCTAGAACCAGAAGGTGAGGGAAAGGGAGGGAAGGGAAAAGGGAAGAGGAAGGAGAGGGAAGGGGCAGAGGAAGAGGGAGAAGGCAGCTATTAGCGGGAGAGGGGGGGGTAGATTAAGAAGAGGCTGCCCCTAGGGCTACTAAAGGCTACTAAGCTAGCAGCTATAGCAGTAGGGAGAGAAGGGGAAATTGTAGCCCTTAATAAGTAGCTTCTACTCTAGACCTTATAAAAGGCTCTCTAGGACTATATAGCCTAGTTCTAGTTAGTATAGTAGAAGGAGGCTATATAGCTAGCTATAGCTAAGTGAATGCCCTTAGTAGTAGTCCTACCTATAGGCACTAGTAAGAGCCTTATCTTCATTATCCTAGCCTTACTAGCTAGGGCTAGGATAATAATTATCATTGCCCCCTATAGGGCACTGAAAGACTAGCTAGTTAGCTACTGCTAGGAGGCTGGCTTAGACTGCTATAGCTGGCTGGAAGTGTAGGAGGCCTAGCTTACGGTGATAGTAGTCTCTGCTAAGGCTGCTACTACCGATAGCTTCCTCTAGTAGGCAGTAAGCCTAAGCCTAAGTAGCTAGCTAGACTGAGTAGTCTTAGATAAGTGCTATCTAACCTTTATAGCTGCCTTAGCCTATAGGTAGAAGCTAAAGAGGCTAAGCTAGCTATAGGGCTTTGGCTGCCCCTTAGTCTTCCTTATAGGGACCCTTCTGCTGTATAAGCAGTAAGACTTTAAGGTAGCTATACTACTATAGACCCCTATCTATATCTAAGCCTCTAGCCACTATGCTAACTTTAGCTTCTGAGTCTATTAGGTCTATAATAGCTAGGGGATTAGGGAGGTTAAGCAGTGGGTATAGGCTTAAGCTAGCAGTTTAAAAGCAGGGGACAAGGGCATTATTTACTGCACTAGCTATGCTAGCTATAAGGCCCTAGCCCTCTAGCTAGGCTACTATTACTATTATAAAGACCTAGAGGACCCTAATGCTAACTTTCTAGCTTAGCAAGAGCTTAGCTATATACAATAGAAGGAAGGGAAAAGCTGGTATATAGTAGCTACTATAGCCCTAGGCACTGGGCTTAATATAGCTACTATTATCTATATAATTTACCTTAGTATCCCCTATTCTATTGTTAACTATAGCTAGGAGGCAGAGTAAGCTAGGCATACTAGTGAGTCTATATAGGCTGAGATTATAGTGGAGGATAGAAGCTAGCCTCTAGGGAACTTAAGCGAAGATACCTACCTAGATATAGAAGGGCAGGAAATAGGCAGCCTAGTCTAGACCTAGGGGTACTAGTACTATATCCTAGGCTAATACCTAGATAGGGACTACTATAGCTACTGAGCTATTAGCTAGGCTGCTCTCTTCTGTGATAACTGTTAGCAGTAGGGCAAACTAGCTAGCCTAGGACTCTACTTACTCTAAGACTGAGGCTGAGTTAGCAGCTAGGAGCTATAAGCTATAGAAGCAGCCTTAGAGGAAATTAGGGGCTTAGGGAAAATAGGCTATTAGCCTTACTGGATATTCTATAGGGCTAAGGAAGCCTACTATCCGTAGTATAGCTGCCCTAGGATTGGGCAGGCGGAAGCAGCTAAGGAGGAGGACGAAGGTAGCCTCTTTTATCACTATTCCTTCGAGAGCTATATAAGCTTCCAGAGATAAATCCACTACTCAGTAAGCAGCTATACTAGCTGAGGCAAGGGTAGCTAGCTTCTTAGCTACTTTTTCTACTACCTCTCCTAAGCTCTTTGCTTAGCTAGCTATTACAGCTAGGGCAATAGCTATAGGTATAAGCATATTGCCCTTCCCCTAGCCCTAGCTGCCTTTACCTAGCCTAAGCTAAGAGGCTAGATTAAGAAGGAAGTTATAGACTAGGCCCTAAGGGACTAGAAGGAGTACTAAGGCTAGCTAGGGTAAAGGTACCTATAGTTAGTTAATAGGGAGGAAATAATGAATACTATGGCTATCTTTAGCTAGGTTGTTTAATAGTAGTAGTAATAGTAATAGTAATAGTAGTAGTAGTAGTAGTAGTAGTAGTAATAGTAGTAGTAATAGTAATAGTAATAGTAGTAATAGTAGTAGTAATAGTAGTAATAGTAGTAATAGTAGGAGAAGGAAAGATAAAAGTAGTAATAAGCATAGGATAATAATATAGTTAAGTTTACTAAGGAATAGTATTATTAGTATTATTAGTAGGAAGTATTAAACTAGGAAATAGATAGTTATATAGATAAATTTAGATATAGAAAGGGAAAGGAGGTATATAATATATACTAAAGGTACTAAATAGAGAGAGATATATATAAGATAGCTAAAGGGAGTATAGAAATAGATAGATAAGGTAAATAAAGATAAAGAGACTACTATTAAGGCTAATTATTAGGCTAGTAAATAGGTAAGTAAATAAGTAAAAATTAAGAGAGTAATATAGGTAATATAGGAAGTATAGGAAATAGTTATATAAAAGGATATAGTAATAGAGTAAGATAGATATTATATAATATATAAGATAGATAGTTAAGATAAGGTATATTATATAGTAGATAAATATCTAGATAATAAGAAGGATATATTTTATATATATTATTAGAAGGGTTAGTAGATTAGGGAGGAAGGGTTAGTAAGGGGATATAAATAAGCTAGATATATTAAGTAGTTATATTAATATCCTATTAATAAAAGTATAAAATAAAAAGAAATATATTCTAGTTAATTAAATAAATAGAAAGGAAAAGCTAATATAATAGGGGATCCCTAGATAAGTAGGCTAATAAGTTACTAACTAGGATTTAATAAGGGTAAAATAAATAATTATAAGAGGGATAGGAGGAAGAAGGATTATAATTATTATTATAATTAGTTAAAGGAGAGATTTTTGTTTTACTTTTTTAAGAGATTCTTCCCTTCTTATAGAGATATAAGAGAAAGGGAGCTCTTTAAGCTTAAAGCTTAAGTTCTTTGCCTTTATTTATAAGAGAATTTAAGATCCTTCTTTTCAAATTGCTTTATAAATCTATATCTACCCTTTATCCCTTATATAATAATTATTAAGCTAATAATAAGCCCCTTTAATACCTTACTAATATTCTTTCCTACTACTAACTTAATAATTATCCTTATAAGATACTTTCCTACTAGATAGTACTAAATATAAGACTGCTAGAGTATATATATATAATCTAGTATAGCTTTAGGCTGATTAATAAAGATGCTTATATAATGCTTTTCTATATACTCTCTTAAGGGATTGTAATTAACCTAGGGTATAATTCCTAGTCTCTTTCTACTGCTAAATTATTATAATTATAATTAGTTTAAAGAGAGATTAGAGAGATTTATTTTATTTTTTTAAGAGATTCTTTTCTTCCTATAGAAATATAAGAGAAAGGGAACTCTTTAAGTTTAGAGCTTAAATCCTTTACCTTTATTTAGAAGAGAATTTAAGATTCTTCTTTTCTAATTACTACTTAAATTACTATCTACCCTTTATCCCTTATATACTAATTATTAAGCTAGTAATAGGCTATTTTAATATCTTACTAATATTCTTTTCCTATTATTTACTTAATAATTATTCCTATAAGATATATTCCTACTAAAGAGTATTAAATATAAGACTACTATAGTATATATATATAATCTAGTATAGCTTTAGGCTAACTAATAAAGATATCTATATAATACTTTACTATATACCTTCTTAAGGAATTACTATTAATTTAAAGTATTATTTCTAGTCCCTTTCCACTATTAAACTACTCTATAGCCCTTACTATATATAGTATTTTACTAAATTATACTAATTTACTCTATAGCCCTTATATTACCTACTATACCTAGCCTCCTACTAAGGCAGGCCAAGCTACCCTATAGCCCCTATAGTACTAACTATACCTAGCCTCCTACTAAGTTAAACTGAGCTATCCTATAGCCCTAAGTTAAGCTAAGTTACCCTACTGCCCTTATAATACTAATAGTACTAATAGTACCTAGCCTCCCGCTAAGTCAGGCTAAGCTACCCTATAGCTAGTTAAGCTACCCTATAGTCCCAGCTATACCAATAGTACCTAGCCTCCCGCTAAGTCAGGCTAAGCTACCCTATACTGCCCTTATAGTACTAACGGTACCTAGCCTCCCGCTAAGTTAGGCTAAGCTACCCTACTGCTCTTATAATACTAATAGTACTAATAGTACCTAGCCTCCCGCTAAGTTAGGCCAAGCTACCCTATAGCTAGCCAAGCTACCCTATAGTCCTAGCTATACTAATAGTACCTAGCCTCCTACTAAGTTAGACTAAGCTACTTTATACTACTGTTTTAGCTTTCTCCCTCTAGTATAGATACTGCTATTAGATTACCCTAGTAGACTTGCTAGTGTACTTAGGTTATTATAGGGCATAATATGCCTTTAGGGTATACTAAGAGCCTTAGGTTAGGAAGCTAGCTATTGCTCTAGTCCTAGGTAGATAGTTATCTATTGCTAAAGGTTATATTAATACTCTTTCTATATTGCCCTAATTAGGTGTATATAGTAGAGGCTCTAAGTATAAACTTCCTTAGGGGTTTAGTACTTATAAATAGACCTTAAGTATTATATTAATATAATATAATGAGCTTATTACCCTTTATTTACCCCCTTTTTAATCCCCCTTAGGAAAGGTATATCTCTTTAATATAGATATTTAGTAATCTCTAATTCTTTCTTAGTATAATATTCTTTAAGCCTTTACTTATTATCCCTAGTTCTATTATAGTATATTACTATATGAATTATTCCTAGCTTAAGATAGAATATTATAGAGGGGATTATAAAAAGAGTATACTAATAATAATTACTATAGCTTCTAATATACTTTACTCTATAGTTTAATTGTATATATTATAGTCCTAATCCTAGAGAACCCTAGTAGTAAGACTATCTTTAGCTAGCTAAAATAATTAACTTAGCTTCTAATAGACTAAGATCTATAGTATTATTATATAAATATAGTAGTTTAAGAAGTTCCTTTAAGTTATACCCTAGAACCTATTATAAGTGCTAATTAGAACCTTAAAAAGCTAGGGCTATTAGATAGTATACCTTAAGATTATAGTAAGTAGAGTAATAAAGAGCCCTATTCCTAATACTACTAATATAAGGGTACTTAGTAAGTATACTTAATCCTTATGTAAAGTTTACTACTAATATTATATACTACTATATATACTTACTTACTAGAGATATAGAATATATAATAGTAATAGTAATATATAGTATAGATAGTAATAAAAATACCCTAGGTAATTACTTTTATAGTAGTAAAAGCTTTAGCTAGTCTATAGAGGTCTTTCTCTAGTAGTTAAGCTTTACTGCCCCTAAGTATCCCTAAGTAGAGAGGCCTCTATAATCTTATAACTATTGCTATATTAGTAAGTATAGAAGTTATCCCTTCTGCCCTATAGTAGTATAAGCTATAATAGGCCCTTTTAGAATATTACTTCTAGGTATATATTATACTAGCACTAGACTTAACTTATTATCCTAGGATTATTTATACTTATTTAAATTATAAGGCTTAAATAAGCCCTATATTAGCCTATATTGCCCCTAAGCTATAGAACTAATTAGATAACTATTATATACTAAGGTTAGCCCCTAGTATATATTATAGCACTAGAGAGATATTAAGTTACTAGATAGTACTAATAAGGGTATACTTATAATAGTACTATTAGTTAGGCCTTTAGTACTATAGTAAGTATTCTAGTTTCCCTATCTAAGTTCCCTAGGGTGTCTATCTAATATACTATACTTACTATAGGCTATATAGCTTAGGTACCCTAGGAGGAGGATATAGTATAGAGCTTTTACTATTATAGTATTTACTATATAAGGTTAACTCCTATTGCTCAATTAGTAAGTCTAGCTAGTGGCTAGTTACCTATAGAGTCTATCTAGTAATAGACTAAGGTAAGCCTAAGTCCCCTATAGCTAGGTAACCCTAGTATACTATATAGCTATAGACTATTAGTTTCATAAGAATTAACTTCTACTATAAACTCCCTATGAATAAAGCTAGAGCTTATAAGTCTATTTAGAGGGCTATATAGTAATTGTTTATAAGATTAGGTATAGTTATAGTTATATAGTACTATACTATTCACTAGGCTTTTAGACTCCCTAGTGAGAGCTTATTAACCTAGGTACTAGTCTTAGGGCTACTTAGAAGTTTAAGGTAGGTTTAGTAACTTAGCTGCTTTACTCCCTCTTATATACTCTCTAATAGACTTTTAGTAGTATATATACTAGGTTAGGCTTATAGACTACTAATGATTTTCTATAAAATTTATTTATATAGGAAAATAAAAAAATCAATTTATAGCTACTAAACTATACTACTATTTTATATGACTTTTTTATAACTAGGATCTATATAGTGTATTTTAGTGTAAGGATTCTAAAAATCCAGTCCATTTTATTATAGGGTGTCCCTAGCGTAAGATATTATATATTAAAGGCTATAGTAATAGTAAGAGTAAAATAAAGTGAGTAGTAAGTAAAATAGGGGGGACTATAGGGTAGCTATAATAGTGTAAGCTCCTGGGTAGCTATATTAGTATAAGCTCCTAGGTAGCTGTAATAGTATAAGCTCTAGGGTAGCTATATTAGTATAAGCTCTAGGGTAGCTAATTATATTAAATTCCTTAATAATATTAAATTTATATAAAATTATTTAGTAGTTTAGTAGCTATAAGTTGATTTTTTTATTTTCCTATATAAATGAATTTTGCAGAAAATCATTAATAGTCTATAAGCTTAATTTAGTATATTAACTATTAAAAGCCTATTAGAGAGTATATAAAAGGGGAATAAATTAGTAAAGCTTAGATAGCCTTATTAGTAAGCATAGGGGATTACTAGTAAGTATAGCTAGTATTTATTAGTAAGTATAGGGAATTATACTAGGGGGATTACTAGTAAGTATAGTAAGTATTTACTAATAAGTATAGGGAATTATACTAGGGGATTATTAGTAAGTATAGTAGGTATTTACTAATAGGTATAGGGGATTATACTAAAGGATTACTAATAAGTATAATAAGTATTTACTAGTAAGTATAAGGGATTATACTAGGGGATTATTAGTAAGTATAGTAAGTATTTACTAGTAAGTATAAGGGATTATACTAGGGGATTACTAATAAGTATAGTAAGTATTTACTAATAGGTATAAGGAATTATTAATAAGTATAGTAAGTATTTACTAATAGGTATAGGGGATTGCTAGTAAGTATAATAGGTATTTACTAGTAAGTATAGGGGATTATACTAAGGGATTACTAGTAAGTATAGTAAGTATTTACTAATAAGTATAGGGGCTTACTACTATATATAGGTACTTAATACTAAGTATAATATATAGTTATAAGAGGTAGTTAGTAGGATTAAGTACTTTATTAGCTATTGTAAGAAGATAAATCCTTTATATATATAGTCTAATTAGTAATAGTATTCTCTTATTAGGATTCTTTACTAAAAGATAACTATATATATTAAAGTATTTACTAGGGATTATCCTTAGGGACTTACTTAGTTAGGTACTCTTTATCTAAGAGGGGCTTAATAGAAGGGGCTTTATTAAACCTCTATTAACTTTATTTCTCTCTTATTCTAAATTACCCTTAATTCTATAAGACTATAATTATATAATTCTCCTTCTCCTATATCTCTAAGATCTAGAAGTCTATAAGTTTTATACTTATTAATATATAGTAAGGTTTAGATTAGTAAAGCTAATAGTACTATAGCTAATACTATAATAGGAAGCCCTTAGCTACTATAGATAACTATTATAATTATAGTACCTAGGCTAATAGTTCAGTCTATACTGCCTATTCCCCCTAAGTGCTTTAAGCCCTAGAGTACTTAGCTTTAGTAGTATCTTATAGATCTGAATATACTATATAGTCTATTTATATATACTATAGTTATAGACTATAAGGATAATACCTAGAAGTAGAGCTAGAAGGGTTATAAAAGTTATTAAGACTCCTTTATAGCCCTTTCTAGCTAGGCTAAAGAGCCCTAGGGAGCCTCCCTAGTCTGTATTAGGCTCTTTTACTACCCGATTAGCTAATACTCCTTACTGCTAAGGGTAAAGAGTAGTTATATATAGGTATAGTAGACTTAGGTAGCTATACTTATCTAGAGATAGGATAGGGATAAGACTCTCCTTATTTATAATACTAAACTGAATACTAGTATTAAAGCTAGTTACTATACCTATAACTACCTTAACTTACTATAGTTAGTATTAGTTAAGTATTATTACATTAAGTTTAGATTAATATTAAGAAGGTTAAAGGTTTAGTACTACTTAGATAGTAATACTAAGGACTACTTAGAGGGGTAGTCCTAGTATAGGAAGCTAGTACTAGAGAAGATCTAAGAGTGGGTTTTAGTAGGGGATAAGGTTTAATAGGGGTTAGATAATATATATACTAAGGATTACTTATTACTAAGCTTCTATTAAGTATAGTAATAGTATAGGTAATAGACTATATATATAATAGAATAGTCCTTCTATAATATAAGGGAAGTAGCCTTAGGTTTTAAACCTAGGTACTCTCTTTAACTAACTCTATTTATAATAGTAGATTAGTAGGGGAGAGTAATAATATAATTATAAGTATATAGCTAGAGTTAGTATATAATAGTAAGGAATAATATAATAGAATAGTTTAAGTAGTAAGTAGATAATTTAATTATTTAGTATATAGAATACTATAGGGTAGCTAGGGTTAACTATAGAGTAAGTTATAATAATAGTATAGTATAGATTATAGTAATAGTATAGTATAAGTTATAATAGAGGTAAAAGGTAAGTTATTATAATAGTATAGGGTAGATTATAGTAATAATATAAGGTAGGTTATAGTAGAGGTATAAAGTAAGTTAAATTAAGGATATAAAGTAAGTTAGTTTAATTTACTAAATAGTAATAAGTAGTATAGTATAGAGTAAGGAGAAAGTAAGGTATAAAGTAGGCTAATTAAACTTACTAGATAGTAATAAGTAGTATAGTATAGAGTAAGGAGAAAATAAGGTATAAAGTAGACTAGTTAAATTTACTAAATAGTAGTAAGTAGTATAGTATAAAGTAGAAAGTAGTTAAAATATAAAATAAGTTATAGAATAAACTAATTATAAAGACTATATAATAGTAAATATTAGAATAAAAAGTAAATAATAATAGATAGAAAAAGAAAATAGATATAAAAGTAAAATTACTATATATTAAGAGTATAAGGTAAGCTAATTATACTTACTAGATAATAGTAGGGAGTATAGTATAGAGTAAAGATAAAGTAAGGTATAAAGTAAGCTAGTTTAACTTACTAAATAGTAATAAGTATAATAGTATAAGGTAGGTAAGTATAGTAATATAAGGTAGAGTAGTATAATAGTATAGAGTAAGTAAATATAGTATTATAATATAAGTAAGTAATATAATATAAAGTAAGTATAGAGAGTAATATAAAGTAAATAAATATAATAAGATAGAATAAATAAGTATAATTATATAAATTATATAAATAAATTAATATA
>QGQB01000288.1:0-85155 GCA_003385265.1 Neonectria hederae
GCTCGCTTTAGGTTAGCGTGGGACATGACTTTTGAAAGGGCCCTCCGTATACGACGTAGGGATGTTGAATCCCAAGGCTACTCTCTTGCTTATGGTGGACACCCGTCTGAAACGGGGCTGTTCACTTTGCCGGAACGTGGTCGTTTCTTCAAGCTACCGAGAACGTGGCAGGCTTATAGCAAATCCCTTCCCTCCTGAAAGTCTCTAAACGTAGTCATCTTTCGAGGCTTGACTCTATGCCTACGATTTGTCAGTCTCAATGAACTAAAGTTCCTTTTCGTCGTCAACGTAATCTCGTTTGTCCTTGTGTACTTCTGACAAGATATAAGAAGCACATCACCCCCCCAACACGATGGCACTTGGTTGGACACCCATCTCTGCGGCACCTATTGGAATAAGACCACGATATCGAGTGCCAGGACTCGATTCCTGCTAGTCGCGGCTCTTTCATCTGGATATTGACATCTCACCAGTTTGTTTCGATCTTGGTGACAGCAGCTCAGACATGCCACCGAATCACGCGAGGGGAAAGCCAGCACTGCACTCGTCAATCCGTAGCTGTAAAGCGTGAAGGCCATTGAACACATTATAGCTCCGTAAATATCACATCTTTCCGTCCTAAGACCCTTATGCAATTATTGTGTTACGCGTATAGTCATTACAACTCCTCGTGAGGCGCGGAGTCATCAGTGTCGGCAAGGATAGTCTTGGCAGCGTCAGCGGCATCCACCATGGCGCTGGCAACCTTCTCGCCAACACCCTGGGCGGTGCTCTCAACGGCCTCCTCGACAGATTCGGCGGCGGACTCGGCCTTGACCTTGACGTAGTCGATCTCGTCAGCCTTGGGCGTGGGGACGCCGGTGATGCCAAGAAGCTCCGTCTCGAAGACTGTAGGTGGTGTGATGTCAGCTGCGTGCCTACTAGGAGTAATATGGGGAGAATCCTACTAAGGGTAGATCCAGCTGGGATAGGACCAATGGCACGCTGGCCGTAGCCGAACTCCGGGGGGATGGTTAGCTTCCTGTGAGAAAGGTCAATACGAAGCACCACTTGAAAATACGGTCAGGCCGTCACAAAGGGTCGTCACAAACCTCTTCTCGCCAATGCACATATCCAAAAGACCCTGATCCCATCTTGCGCAAAATGTTAGTATCATCAGGCTCGAATGTGTCGTCACGAGGCTACTACATACCCCTTGATGACTTGGCCGGTGCCCAGCTTGAAGGAAAAGGGGACGCCACGGTCGATGCCTTGGGAAGCGGTCAGAGTCAGCGGACGGGCAACTTGAGGAATTCAACGCGGGGCTGTACATACTGGCATCAAACTGCTTGCCAGTGTCCTGGAGGGTGCCACGGTAGTGCATGGAGACCTTATCTCCCTTCTGCGTCTTGCGCTCGCAGTTGACAGGGACAGTGACCTCGATCTCGAGCTCGGCACCGGCGACGACGCCTACGGCGGCAGAGGCGATGACGGAGAGGAGGAGCGCGGCCTTCATCGTGGGCGATTCGGGCGGGGGTGGAGCGTGTTCGTTTCGGGTACCGGTACGGAAATACGGAAGAGGGCGGAGGACGGAGAAATGACTGTCTGGTGACGTCGGGATATGGTTTGTTTGTTGTGTTGTGACGGAGGGTGAATCTTGTTGGATGCGGTGGCAGTGGCAAGCAGTGGCTCTGTTGGTGGCTCTGAGATGCCAGCCGACGACGTGGCCCTCCCATCGGGCTCGGAAGGGTCCAGCTGACTCGGGACTGCCCCTGGCTGCGTCTGAACTGCGTCATGGGCGAGCAAGCGTCGCAGGAAAAGGGCGGCAATCTATTGGCCAATGGGCAATTCGCCCTGTATTGGTGCAGCACTCACTCCCGCCTGTCAGGTCAACGCTTGGGACCTATTACAGCACTGGAACTGAAACTGCCGTCCATCATGTTCCCATCCATCCATCCCGTCTCCTGACCTACCAAATCGGGCGGGTGAAGGGCTGCGGTAGAAACGATCGGGCTCATCCATGACCCTTTCCGGGCGACTTTGGCAACTTCGGGTGGGATGCCACCACGCCAACCAAGCCCTGGATCCCTAGTCACGCTGGCTCCAGCGATAGCTCCAGCGCACATCATCAGTCGCCCCGGTGCAGATTGTCGATCGCAGGGCGACAGCAAAGAATAGGGCGACGGGAGTTTCAACCTATTTGCTTGCTTTTTTCTTTCATGTGACCCCATGACGATATCAACTCGCCCGTATTGCGAGTATTTGCTGTGTTGTCCAGGAACGGAAGCAGACTACGCGCAAGTTCTAATTATACGGCGAGGCATTGCAATGGAAATAATGCATCTTTCCGGCTGGGCGCGGATTCGCCGACGCTCAAGCGAGGCATTGCAGCAACGTCACTGGGTGATATTTAAAGGAGAGGCGAGCAATGGACAACCAGCATTGATCACCAACCATTCGCATGAGTCGCCACAGCCTTCAACCCAGCGATAGTCCAAGCATTCACCCGCCAGGGTTCAGCGTTGTGCGCCATAGAGATAGATACCTTGCCTGCAAAGGGGTGGGATGGGATGACTGTCGCTCATCATCCAGCATCACCACCTGAGCGCGTGACGGCGTCCAGGGCGGATATCCTCTAATACTATGTACTATAGTAGATGGTGTTGTCACCCCCCGGATCCAGCTCCAAATACATGGATCTCAACCAGACTTTCAGTTCCTGCATGTCGCCGCTGCAGGATCCATCCAGTCCCAGAGCCAGGAAGGATCGACAATGGGACGCCAGACATGCGCGCGTGCAGTGGTGCAGCTGCAAGACCCCACCAAACGGACCTAGAAGGGCCCTGTAAATGCAAGTCTCCGATGCTTCATTTCGTCACAGCTGGATGATGTTTTTGTAAACTTCACGGGCGAAGGCTCCCAAGACAGGAAGACGTGACCAACCCCTTTTTACGGTTTGGCGGGAGGTATCCCATCGGACAGCTTCAGTTCAGGCACTCATTCATCGCTTTGTCTTGGGCACCGATGACTCAAGAAAGGACTCTAAGCCCTCTAAGCCGGGGCGATGCCAGTTCGAGACTTCACGGTGATGGGGGGCTAGGGCGTGCAACAAGGGCCGAAGACCAAAAAGTAAAAAGCAAAGCGAGGTGTTACCCAGGCAAGCCCGAAACACGCTGGTTTTGGCGTCCAGAGTCGTCCCAACGCAGCGATGGCAGTGCGAGTGAGTGGTCCACGACGGAGAGGCTGGTACGCAGCATTGCTTGGCTGGCGCTGGTGCCTTGTTTGGTGCCTTCGTCATGCAGTCACCGGCACACAGTTCGGATTGCGCCAGGGGATGCGCCGCCTCACGTGTCTCATTGCGACCGTGAAAATGCTGACTGGGACACAACAACCGTCATGGCCCCCTGGTTTGGCAGGCAGCCACTGCGGCTAGGAGCTTTTTTTCACGCTTCGGTATTATCTGCTTCTGCTTCGTTGCCGGCCTTTTTTCCTTCACGACGCCGACCATGAGTGCCTCTGGGTGGCGCACGCCACGGGCCTGGCTTTGCCCTGCCTGCCACGGGGTGTCACTCCGGTCTGGTTGCCCAACGGTTGGTTCGCCCTGTAGTCTTGTACGGTAGAGCACCACCACAGCACAGCACCAGCTCCGCCTCGCCTCCCACAGCAAGTAAGTACATTTGGGTCAGTGATATTCATGGATCGTTTCGGGGGCAAAATCGCCACCCAAACCCTTGCTCCATTATTCCCTTTTTGAGCACCTTGAATGCCAGGCGACCAGGGCACGCCCTCTAGCACCCGGTTCCTTGTCAATTGCCTTTTGACAGGTCCTTTACTCGCCGGCTTGCTGCCCAATGGTTTTCCAACGCCCCGTCTTCTCGCTCTCAACCCGTCGTGGAGTCGTCGACGCCGCTCTGCCGTGCCAGGGTGGACGAGATACCCGGCCCCTTGGGTGGCCCTTGCTTTGAGTCACTGGCCGTATGTGTCTGCGTCTGCGTCTGCTTCTGCCTCTGGGCGTCTGGGCGTCTGGCCCTCTGGCTCTCTAATCCACAACCCACACACCAGTTGGCACCGAGCATATCCAAGCTAGTGAGCCCGGAGGTTTGCCTTGTGCTCTTCTTGCCTGGTAATCCTGGCTCTAGGCAGTTTTGGAAATGGAACAAGCATGCAAAGACGGATGAGGGTCGGTACGTACTTCGTATACTACCTTCTCCTTGCCCTCCTCATCATGGCCGTGAGTCTACAAATATCCAACCCTCCTCCTCCTCCTGGCTTCTTGTCTTCTCATCCTCAGTCACTCAACCATCATACAATCTCAATCACAAGGACTTCTATCCTCTTCAAACTTTTTCACACTTTGAAACCTAAGTTTTGCTACTCGCAACACTTCCGACCTCAATATACCTTGTTGCTTAACCCCAACTACACAACACACAAACCACAACCACCACCACAACCACCACCACAACCGCCATCATGAGCAGCCCCTACTCCGCATCTGTCCAGATTCACCAGGACAACAAGGCTCCCTCCATCGGCAGCGCCTACAGCAACTCTTCCGTCTCCTACGGCTCCTCGTCCTCAGGTAGCTCAACTCCTCGCTCCATCTCCCCCGGTGAGTACCGGGAATACGGCGCTGGTAAGTCGTCTCGCATGCATCTGTCTACCAGAGCCCCGCTAACACCACACCCAGCCCAGCACGCTTCGCTCGCCTCCAGCTCCGGCCGAAACATTGTCATCAACCACAACAAGGTCGTCTACGATGCCAACTCGCCTCAAGTCGGATACACTGGCGGCTACTCACGCCGCTGAGCCAACCGCTTCCTCTTGCGACAGATCAGACTGACAACAACACTTGTAATGAAATGGGCAACGGCACGGACTGGCGTTTTCGACATACATGGGACTGGGATTTTGACGGGTCGCTCACAGGATGACGCCCGCATGTAACAATATGCAACGGATGATGGGCATGTGATTTTGGATATTTCAAGGTCGACTCGCCATTAGGGCTCAGGATTGGGATTTGGATTGGCGACTTTTCTTTGTCACACTTCTACGACTGTACATGTACGTTTCTTTTTACAGAGTGCAAGGGCCCCGCGGCCCGCACCGATGTCTTGGGACCCTGCTTCGGGAATCTTTTGCTTCTTCGAGATTGAAGAGGGGGGGTTTCCGAGACCTCGGGCTCGACCCGATAGACGCGAAACAGCTTCTCGGAACAATGACAAAACTTTGACAAAATTTTCTCCCAATCACCTAGGTTCTAAGCCCCTTGCCCCATCCATCGTTTCTTTTTCTGCCTTTTCCCTTCAGCTAGTTCCCTGTTTTTTTGTGGTTGTTTGGTAGATTGCAACTCCTTGGTGGTGTCATTCAATGCGTTGGGAGGTCATTGGGTTTCCTCGTTGGTACCTGCAGCAGCCCAACGCAGCAGGGGTCTCACTGGGAGGCCCCAAGCCCATCCCCATCCCGTCAGCTCCCTCCCACATGGATTTTAGGCATTTAGTGGAGGGTGCAGGGAGCTGGAGGAGTCTACGGAGAGTCGAGGCAGCTGGGAACTCCTTATGGAAATTCCACTTTTGTTGCAGCGGCACGCTAAAGTGCCGGACAACCAGTGAACCACATCGCGATGGAGACCAGTTGTTGCTTGTTTCTGTAAATGATCTGTCTGGTGGATGTGTCCATGCTAAATTCCAGTCCAAATCCCAAGAAGCGCCCTGTCTGGTGTAGACTAGTAAATGTCATTTCCCATTTGTTCCTACATGTCCAGCCCAAAGTACGAGAGCCCAAAGCCTGGGCATCGACTCCCTCCCACACACGGATCCATCCTACTGTGCACTTCCTGGCTGTGTCAACTATCACCTTTGTTGTATTACATCATCCCCAAGGCGCCACCCCTCACCCACACCGGGCGAAACCCGTCCTCGATCGCCTCACTTCTTCTCGGCGGCGCGGGGATCATTGAGCAGGACACCATCCTTGATGAGCTCCTCGGGCGCGGGACGGTGCGAGATCTTGTCGTTGAGCTTGTCCTCCAGCATGTGCTTCTGAAGCTGTAGACGTGGTGGCGACACTCGTCAGCGGAAGTGGCTTGAAACAAATTGCACGGCGCCGGGCGTGCGCTCGGGCTTGACTCACCTCTTTCTGGTGCGCCAGGAGGCCTGGGGCCGCTGTAGAAGCTGGGAGAATGTTTTCTGTGATTGGGGGCCAACTGGTCAGCGAAGAGTGTCACATGGTTGCGGATCGGGGATGCGCGCACTGTCGACGAGCTCGGCGCGCTCCGGGCGGTGCGCAAGGTGGTTCTCGAGCGAGTTCTTCCGTTCGCGGTCGGGACGGATGGGCGAGATGGGGGTCTCGTCGACCAAGCGGGGAGTCTCCTCGACGTTGTCAGACATGGTGGATGGTTGGTGAAGTGGTTGGCGAGCTATGTAAGTGTGCAGTGAGATGAGGTCAAACGGAGTTTTCGAGAGTTGAAGTTTAGAGCTTGAGTAGGTAGTAAGAAAAAGGTAAACAAGTTCACGGGAGAGCAGACGACGGCAGCAGTGTTGTTTTGTATCTCCCCAGACTAGGGCGAGGGAATGGGCCGTTGATGCGGCAGCCAGCCCGATGTTATGCTGTGTGTTCCATTGTGGTCTCGTCACCTGAGCGCTCACCTCACGCAGCATTGTCCTGCGCTCACCTGGACAAAACAGTCGACTGGCTACCCCGCAACGGACGGGAAGTGACCTGCGTCACAGGCGCAGGGATCGCACCACTGAAAGACCGGGCAACGGCTGCGCGACTGGCAACCTCCGTCATCACTGGATGGGCATGTGGCCTGAGGCATGCGGAGGGTCCCAAGGGCTGAATGAGGAAAAAGACGAGATGAATAGCGAGAAGCCTTGTGCGGTGGGATGGAAGCTTGTTCGGCGGAGACGAAGTGCAGCGCCAAGACGGTTTTGACGATATGGGGGGATGGGGATGGGGATGAGATGGTGATGTGGATGACGATCGCCGGGTTCCTGAATTCCCGATGGTGGGCCATTTGCAGGATTGGTATAAGTTACTCCGTACTCGGTATGAATTTCAGGGCCAGGAACCAAGAGCTCGAATAATCTTGCAATTGATTGTTATTCCAAGGATCTTTCTCGTCGTTGGTGGTTGAAGCCACACCTTTGCACCATGTCCGTACGAGTACCCGACAAGCTCCAGCTCCGATACGCCTGAGGCTTGGAGGGGTTACGATCAGAGATGCAGTTCAACTTCCGCGCGCAACTATTGGAGCATAATCAATTCTACAAGTCGCCCAACACTGTAATCGATAAGATCTGTCTAATCATGCTGCCGAGCCGTTACGAGGCAAATCCAAATTGCAGCGGCTACTTAGGCCCCAGTTCAGTCGGGAGCAACGGCAGAACCACTCGTTTAGCAGCTTGTCGGAAGTTGCGGGTTAGGTGAGCAGAGCTAAAGCCTGCAGGCACCTCAAGCCTAGATCATCGCATCCCTCTACTATTGACCGAATTTGAAGAGCAAAGCCATCGAGACAGATTCGTCGCAGACAAGAAGTATCGGGTTGCTAGGCCAGCGTTAACCAAGAGCGTCGCTCACGTCGCCCCTGAGACCCAAGGACTAGGACGCTCAGACGCAGCGAGGCGGTGATGTTCAAAGAACGGGCATCAAGTTCCCGGCAGTTGGGAAACTTGGACAGATCCTCGCGTGCTAACAGATGGAAGAGTCTGAGTGGAGTCGTTTTTTGTTTATTCTTAGGTCCTTCCCTGGAGCGGTCGGACACGGCGCACGCACAATGACGACACTTCCGAGGAGGAAGTTGGGGATGGGGACTGGCAGTTAGGTATCCCACTGTGAGCCTACGAGCTGCGGCGCCAAGCCCGTGGCCATGGTGGAGGAAGACAGCGAGGTGGCCTATCCCAGAAGCCTGGCGCAGGAGCTCAAGGCAGCATTTAATAAAAACGAGTGCGCTGCATCTCACGGAATGGCGAATACATCGCAGTCATCTTACTCCTCTCCTCTCGTCGTCGCATAGACGCAGCCAGATTACAACTCATCAGCAAAACGTCCCCGCCACAGAATACGTAGGCCAGGGGGCTGTGCATGGCGGAAAATTGTCGGCGTTTCGTCACCTTCCCGTCCGTCAGGCACCAGATCATACTGAACACCAAGCCTCCAGCCACACCCAAGCTGTCCAGACATCTTTGGGCCAACGTAAAACATCGCATCCCCTTCTCCCCCTTCTTCGCCAGCGCCTTTCGCCTCTTACTCACGGGATCCGGACTCTGATGCTCGTCTAATCCCATCGTCGACGAGCGATCCACCTATCTCCTCTCCTCTCCTCCCCTCGCATCCTCTCGCTCTCCTCCCAAGCTCGCCCCCCATGGTAAGACGACCAGGCCAGCCAGCCCCTCCGCGCCGCTTCATCCACTGACTGCCGCCTCCAACCTCCAGGGTATATCACGACGTCCCAAAAACAAGGGCGGCCAACAAGGTAATTCGTCCGGCGCTGGCGGCAGCGCGAAGCCCAAGAAGGCCACCTTCGAGACGACCAAGAAGAAGGAGATCGGCGTCTCTGATCTGACCCTCCTCAGCAAGGTGTCCAATGAGGCCATCAACGAAAACCTCAAGAAGCGCTTCGAGGGCGCCGAAATCTACACCTACATTGGCCATGTGCTGGTTTCGGTTAACCCCTTCCGGGATCTGGGCATCTACACCGACCACGTTCTCGAGAGTTACAAGGGCAAGAACCGTCTAGAGATGCCCCCCCACGTCTTCGCCATCGCCGAGGCCTCCTACTACAACATGAAGGCCTATAAAGAGAACCAATGTGTCATCATTTCCGGAGAGTCAGGCGCGGGCAAGACCGAGGCCGCTAAGCGCATCATGCAATACATTGCCAACGTGTCGGGCGGCGAATCAGGCGACATCAAGGAGATCAAGGACATGGTGCTGGCAACTAACCCGCTTCTCGAGTCCTTTGGAAACGCCAAGACCCTACGAAACAACAATTCCTCACGATTCGGTAAATACCTTCAGATTCACTTCAACGCGGCAGGCGAGCCCACCGGCGCCGACATTACCAACTACCTCCTCGAGAAATCGCGAGTGGTAGGCCAGATCGTAAACGAGCGAAACTTCCACATTTTCTACCAGTTCACCAAGGCCGCGTCACCGCAATACCGCGAGACCTTTGGCCTTCAAAAGCCCGAAACATACGTCTATACTAGCCGGTCAAAATGCTTCGACGTGGACGGCATCGACGACGTGGCCGAGTTTCAGGACACCCTCAACGCCATGAAAATCATTGGGTTGAGTCAGCCCGAGCAGGACGAGATCTTCCGAATGCTTGCCGCCATCCTCTGGATCGGAAATATCCAGTTTCAAGAAGACCAGGAAGGCTACGCCGAGGTCACTGATAGGTCTGTGGTAGAGTTTGTCGCCTACCTCATGGAAGTTACTCCCGATCAACTCATTCATGCCATTACAATTCGAATCTTGACACCCCGAAACGGCGAGGTCATCGAGTCGCCGGCAAACCCGTCCCAGGCATCATCCACCCGAGACGCACTAGCGAAGGCCATCTATAGCAACCTCTTCGACTGGATCGTGGAGCGCATCAACCAGTCTCTAAAGACGAGACAATCATCCGTCAACACCATCGGCATCTTGGATATTTACGGATTCGAGATTTTCGAGAAGAACAGTTTCGAACAATTGTGTATCAACTACGTCAACGAGAAGCTCCAACAAATTTTCATTCAGCTCACCTTGAAGGCAGAGCAGGAAGAGTACACCCGGGAACAGATCCAGTGGACCCCCATCAAGTACTTTGACAACAAGGTTGTGTGTGATTTGATTGAGCAGATCCGACCTCCTGGTATCTTCTCCGCCATGAAGGATGCCACCAAGACTGCTCACGCCGACCCGGCAGCTTGTGACCGGACCTTCATGCAGAGCATCAACGGAATGTCGCATGCTCATCTCACTCCCCGACAGGGTAACTTCATCATCAAGCACTATGCCGGTGAGGTCAGCTACACCGTCGACGGAATTACGGATAAAAACAAGGATCAACTTCTCAAGGGTCTTCTCAGCCTTTTCCAACACAGCGGCAACCAGTTTGTGCACACTCTTTTCCCCCATCAAGTCGACACGGACAACCGAAAGCAGCCTCCCTCGGCAGGAGACCGAATCCGAACTTCGGCGAATGCATTGGTTGACACTCTAATGAAGTGCCAGCCCTCCTACATCCGTACCATCAAGCCCAACGAGAACAAGTCGGCGACTGAGTATAACAGCCCCAACGTAATGCATCAGATCAAGTATCTTGGACTACAAGAAAATGTGCGTATCCGTCGTGCTGGTTTTGCCTACCGTCAATCCTTCGATAAATTCGTCGACCGATTCTTCCTGCTGTCGCCTGCCACATCATATGCTGGTGAATATACTTGGCAGGGATCTTACGAGGATGCCGTCAAGCAAATCCTCAAGGACACCAGTATCCCTAAGGAAGAGTGGCAGATGGGTGTTACCAAGGCATTCATCAAAGCCCCAGAGACTCTCTTTGCCCTTGAGCACATGAGAGACAGGTACTGGCACAACATGGCCACTCGAATCCAGAGGATGTGGAGGGCCTATCTCGCCTACCGAGCCGAGTCTGCCACTCGAATCCAGCGGTTCTGGAGGAAGAAGCGGACTGGTGCTGAATACCTACAACTTCGCGACCAAGGCCACCAAGTGCTCCAGGGTCGCAAGGAGAGGCGGCGCATGAGTCTACTCGGTTCCCGAAGGTTCCTTGGTGACTACCTGGGCATCAATGCCAGGAAAGGCCCTGGAGCCCAGATTCGCGAGGCTGCGAATATCGGCTCGACCGAGAAGGCAATCTTCTCTTGCCGAGGTGAGATCCTGGAGGCCAAGTTCGGTCGTTCCAGTAAACCCACACCCAGGGTCATTGTTGTTACAAACAGCAAGTTCTACGTCATTGCACAGCTGCTCGTCAACGGTCAGCGCCAAATCAACGTCGAGAAAGCAGTGCCGTTGGGCGCTATCAAGTTCATTGGGGTGTCGACTGCTCGTGATGATTGGTTTTCTCTTGGAATTGGCTCCCCTCAAGAGCCTGATCCTCTTATGAACTGCGTGTTGAAGACTGAGCTATTCACTCAAATGCAGCGGGTGATGCCAGGCGGCTTCAACCTGAAGATTGGCGAGACGATTGAGTACGCCAAGAAGCCCAACAAGATGCAGCAGGTCAAGGTCTTGAAGGATTCCCCGACGCCAGCCGACTTTTACAAGAGTAGTACCGTTCACACGCAGCCTGGCGAGCCCCCCAACTCCAGGTCTAGGCCGACTCCCAAGGGCAAGCCAGTTCCGGCCAGGCCGATTACTCGCGGCAAGTTGATCAAGCCGGGCGGTCCTGGAGGTCGACCATCTCGAAACACAGGCGGCCGAACTCCTCAAGCTCGCCCCGGTGCCAGTTCTAGACCAATTCCCGAACCCCCTGCCGCAGTCGCCGCAGTCGTTGCCGCCCCGGTTGCCACCCCTAGACCGACGGCCAACAATCCTCGCGCTTCAGTAGCCAGCGCAATTGCTCCGGCTGCGAACAAGCCCATGGCTAACCCCATTGCTAACCACACAAGAAATCAGGGCAGCACAGCTAGTGCTACGCGGGTGCCCCCTCCGCCGCCGCCCGCTGCTCCTCCCGCCAAGGCCAAGATCATGGCCAAGGTATTGTACGACTTTTCCGGCCAGAAGGAGAACGAGCTCTCTATTTTTGCCGGCGAACTAGTCGAGATTGTGCAGAAGGAGAACAACGGTCAGTACCCCCTGCTCCTTATCATTAGGTCTGATCTTTGAACTGACTCCCTTGTAGGCTGGTGGCTCGCAAAGAAAGGACCCGGACAAGCTTGGGTTCCCGCGGCATACGTCGAGGAGCAAGCACCGCCGGCCCCTCGCGCACCTCCGGCTCCGCCTAAGGCGAAGCCGACTCCTCCACAGCCTCCGGCCAAACGCCCGGCCACGCAGCGGAAGCCCGCCGAGCTTCAGCAACGCGACTCGGGGATGAGCCTTAACGGGGCCAGCGGGTCCGACGGCAGCCGCAGCAACACGCCAACCCCTAGCCTTGCAGGCAGCTTGGCAGATGCCCTCCTTGCCCGGAAGAATGCCATGCAGAAGCAGAAGGATGACGACGACGACTGGTAGTTGACACGAAGTTACGCTTCACGATCTGGAGGGAGTCAGATTATGGCGAATTTGTCGGATTTTGTTTCTTTCCCACACAAAACACAACACACGAGAGGAGGGACTTTCCATTGCATACAAGATCTGAGCTGGGCAACCGACTTTGGGAATGCCCCGGTGGGAAGAGTCACGGCTGTGTTTTCTTGGGGCTTGGCAAGCGTGTGGGCGGGACGGGACGTCTTGATGCTTGGGGAGAACAGGCACTTATTTTTAAAACCCATGTTCCTAGTTCCATTATAGAAGTTGAATTGTTCCAAATTAGAAAGTCTATGTTGTTCTAATCGTCGTCACCGTCCTTTTTCAACACCTTACGCCTTCGGATCAATTCAGCAAGGGGTACGTCGTCATCGTCTGAGTCCTCGTCCTCATCGACACCGTAGTCCCGCAGTCGATCTCCATCAGCGTTGGTCCAGCCCGGCTGCCCATTAAGGCCCTGTTCGGACGCATCCTCATCCTCGTCATTGTACATGTCATAGTCCACCTCTTCCAGCTCAGCAAGAAGCGTCCTCCTCCGGCGCTCATCCTCGATCTGTCGTTTCCTAAACGAGGCCTTTGTCTGCTCCGGACTAAGTTCAGCAGCCCGCAGCTCCTCAACGAAGTCTCTCTTCAAGCCGGGCCATCCCCTTGTAGAACGGCGGATCTTCTCTGGGTCAAGAGGCGGCCAGAGTCCTTCAACGCGGTTAAACCCGTTCTCCTCCCACTCCCAGCCAGACCCACGGCCGTTCTTGGCGACTTTGGGGTTGCCCGCCAGAGGCCAGAACCACAAGAGGAAATTGGAGGTACCCATGGCTTGCGACATGTTTGTGTAGAAGCCGACATCGTATGGGAACTCGAGCCTCTCGAAGCGAAACTTCTCGCCATCAGGGCCGACAACATCCCACCAGTCCTTGCCTCCTCGGTCAACGATAGCCTCGTGACGCTCGATCTCCCAGCCCTCGATCATGGTCTGATTAAGCACCCAGCTCCTGACCGTCTGTAGCAGCATGGCTCCGAGGGCGATGCAGGTGAAGAAACAGACGAGGGAGAGCGTCGCCAAGGAGATCATGCCGGGCAGGCTGGGTCCGAGATAGGCGGGGAGATGGCGATGCTCCCAGAGCACGGCGAAGCGCAGCCACAGGAGGTGGGCAAGGGCCCAGAGGGAGAGGTTCGTATAGACGATGAATCGGAGGAAATGTGGAAAGGTGGTCATGGAGACGCAGTTGTTTGTCCAGGGGCAGTGGTGATCCATCTTGGGAATGCAACGGTTGCAGTTTCGACAGTGGTGGGCGCGCGGAGCCTTGGGGGCGTCGCACTTGCTGCACCAGCGGCCGTTGGCCTCGATGACGCGGTCGTCGAAGACATAGCGGCCGGGGTCGACGGTGACGGCTCGATAGTAGGTGAGCCAGAGGAGGCCAAGCAGCGAGTTGAAGACGATCGACTGCTGGCGGGACGGCGGACCCGGATCGAGGGTGGAGAAGTGCAAGACGAGCTGGGAGCCGTAGCCAAGGAAGACGATGAGGCCGCAGACGGAGGGAACGGCGACTCTCCGTAGGAAGGGCACGTCGTTGAAGCCGGCCATGGTGGCGGGGAGCATCAGGGGCGCAGATTGTGAGGTTTGAAACCCAAAAGAAGAATGGCGATTATTCGTACATGACGATGGCGGGCGGTTCGCCAGAGTGTCACGACACAAGACGACAAAGCTGTATAGAATTGTCGATCCCTGAGGCGCCACGGCACGCGCGGATATTTTTAGTGGACAGATGCTACTGTAATTAGCACAGTCAGTGACGTCTCGGAGGCTTACGTAACCCGCGCCAAGGCCTCCGCCGCGACCGCTAGCCCCTGACCTCAAGCTGATGATCATGACTTCAGCGTTAGTATAGCACCAGAAGGAATCTTGGTTTGCTTGATTGAATCATTGTCTGGTCTGGTTGGCTTTATTTTATTTTTTTGGAGTGCGGTTCTCGACGACATGACGAGGTCTGCTGCGAGCTGTTGAACAAGTCGCTTCACCACAGCGCGCATCCTCCTCCACTGACTGATTCCCTCTTTGCTGTCATCATGGCTCAGAATATCGTAGTCCAATTGACTTCGCTCTGGTACAATCATCCGTCCCCTCTGGTGCCAATCCAATCCTCCTTATCTCGATTGCTGACTTGTTCATAACCAGTGCTGCTGTGTCATTCTTTTACATCTCTCAGTCACTCGAGCGACACTCTCTAACAGGTGTGTCCCTCCCTAATCTCATCGTGTTCAACCATGAGCTCAACTCAACTAACATCCCTTCAGAGAGCCCCCGACTATCGTCATTTCTTGTTTTCCTCCTCTCTGGAGGTCTCTGCTTTGGCGCGAGCTGCTTCACCAAGTGGCTTCCCGGTGCAGACGGAAGATTCATCGCGGCTCAACGCCGTGGCCACATTGCGCCCTTGCTAGATGGCGCCGCCAAAGAGCCAAACCCCTATCTGCCGAAACGGCCACGACGTCTTTCTCTCCCGGTACTTGTTCTCTGCATTGTTCTACGCCTGGAGATTTTTCATCGTGTAAACTATCAACAGCAGTGCTCGACTCCCGGTGTTGAGGTAAGTAGACTCCTTCTTTCACGTCTACTGCAAAGACTTCTCGTCTCCTACTAACACCATCACAGTCATTCCTCTGCATCGTCCTCTTTGCATACGAGGTCTTTGCAACTCGCCGTAAATGGGGCTTTCCCATTGGAGAGGACGCGGACGATCCGTGGCGCAGTTTCTTCGATGATATATACGACTGGTTCAGTGGGCCCAGGGTGGTCCTAACCCTTGCCATCACCAGTGCTATCATGTTCACAACGGGGACCTACTACTCTGTCAGTCAGGGGATGCGTTCAACGTATGTATGCTTTGGTCCTCTCGAGAGCCGACGGACGACTCTGTTTTTGCAATGTCTTGGGCTACTTTTCGATGCTATCATCGTCGTCCTACTTTGGCGGACTCTGGCCTGGTCGAGAACAGCAAAACTACGTCTGAGGACGCTTGGGACGATTCTCGTTCTGTCGTCGTTTTCAATGGCCCTAGTGTGGCTTGGCCACAGGCTGTTCACAGGATCCGGGGTCCTTCACGCCGGGTTTGGCTTCCTATACGGCTTCGACATCATTGTCGACAGCTTTGCGTTCGCTACCCTGATGATCTCTGCGACGTTCTGGGTCTGCGAGACATCACCCCTTACTCCATCCAGCATCATCACTTGGCTTGTCGGGATGGTTAAGGGGTGCGACAACGTATTTCATTTCGGCGATTGGCTCCATCCCACTCGAGCGGTTGCTCTGGTACCGCTCTACTTGGTCGGCTTTGGGATGATTTTGTTCTCCCACTGTCATGACATACGCTCTATCTTCTTCATACGGCGTCTCTTTGTTGGGGCGCTCCTCTTTGGTCTCATGGTGGGAAGCACCGTCTTTATCTTGATTGAACAGCCACAGACGTTTGAGAAGCGCCATCCCATCAACGATTTCATATACAAAGCCCGAATCAAGCAGGACAGATGGCTTTCGCACGCAACCATCAGCGGCAGTCTTCCAGTCGCGGTCAAAATCTACAAGGAGCGCCATGATGGGAGAGATCCGCCGCCTGGCTTCTCAGAGTGGTATGGGCGTGCAAAGGACACCGTTGTTATCGATCAATTCGATCAGATTGACAATGATCTACGACCTTTCGCGTCAATTTCACCCAAGACCCTAAGGAAGAGGGTTACTCATCTAACAGAGTTACCTGGTGTTCAAACTATCGCGATCAAGAACGGCCAAGCATCAGGTTCCTTCGCAATAGGCAGCGAGAATGCAGAAGACCTACAGCTCCTCGTAGCCATGATTAACAAGTTCTCTCAGTCACTGCCGGACATGATTTTGCCCATCAACCTTGGGCCTACCCCCCGTATCCTCCCGTCGTGGGAGGATGCGAATGGACATGGACATGCTGATCTAACTCCAATTGTCAACTTGATCTCAAGGCGATCTACGGATGGATTGAATGATACAGAAGAATTAATCGATGTGAGAGATGCCCCAAACGTCTCACAACTGAAAGGGGCGGCGATATCTGCGTCAGACTATCGGCAGATGCAGGTCGACGCGTGTCCGCCAGGATCTCAGACCCGACTCAGCCCTCACTGGAACATTGGAGAGTTCTGCTCCTCATGTATCCGACGACACTCGCGAGGCCCGTTGCTGGTGAACTGGCCTAGGGCTTTGGATTTCTGCTCACAAGCCGATATTAAGTATCTCCATGGCATGTCCCTGACGGCGCCGCACGCGGAGCCTATACGAGATCTACTCCCCCTTTTCGGACCGTCAAAGACCGAGCCCTTCCAAGACATCCTAATTCCACTACCGAGGACCCAGGCAGATGTACCCGACTTGAAGTGGGATTTCCGACGTCGATACGATACGCTCTTTTGGAGAGGCCAAATGAAAGACGGGGTGGTCAACAGCCAGACTTTACGAGGAAGCCCCAAGCTCCGACTCCTCAATCTTATTTATAATCCTGGCCGCAAAGATGAGGTGAGCATGGTGCTCCCAACTGTTGGGAACCCGAACAATTATAGATACGAAAAGGTGCCGGCCGTTGAGGCGAACAGTGTGGTTCCCTTTAGTATGGGGATCAGCAACTACTCACAATGTCTGGAGCCCAGCTGTGAGCTCGTCAAGAAGGTCTACGGCTTGCGGGACGAACATCAGGAACCACTAGAGTACCGCTACGTTCTAGTACTGGACGAAGATGGTGGCCCATCGCCCGAGTTTCTACGGATGCTCCGGTCAAAGAGCGTGCCGTTCCTGTCGACCATGTTCCGGACATGGTACACCGAGCGGCTGATGCCCTGGGTGCACTTTGTTCCCATCGATCCACGGTACCAGGCTCTACACACGACCTTCTCGTACTTTACGGGGACGGAGAGACGAGGCAAACTCAACGGCCGGGAGACCAAGATGGCGGCGCGGCCCAAGGATGGGATATGGATCGCGCAGCAAGGGAGTCGATGGGCAGAACAGGCGCTGAGAGAGAAAGATATGGAAGTGTATCTATTCAGGCTGCTCCTGGAGTGGGGGAGGCTGGTGGATGACAAGCGGGATGAGATTGGGTTCCGGAAGGACAGCAAAGGGGAATACCACGACGACGCATGGACGCGGAACCAGGAATGGTGAGCTGGCTCGACATGTGTAAGGCGGAGGAAGACGGAAGGATATGATTACTAAGAAGTTGTATATTACTACGACATGGATGTACTCGTGTTTCACAAGATTGTGGTCTAAGGTGTTGAGCACCGTTGGGCACGGGGTCAGGTTTGGGCAAAGGGATTGGGAGTCGAATCTTGGTGCCACGTGGACCTAACATACGGATAGACTTGGGATTTGCAAACAAAAGAAAAGAAGTTTCAAATCTGTTTATTTTCGTTGGTGAGGTGGCTGGGCATGTAGATTGGAGGCGAAAAGCCGGCGTGTGGTGGATCGACACGACACGGCAAGGCGAGACAAGACAAGGCAAGGTAGCTTAGGTCGGTGATGCCGCCAGCTGAGCGATGAGGCGTTCGACGACAGCTCAACAGACATGTCCGGAGAGAGGAGGAGCTGAGTCTATCGTGCAGCGCAGTGCAGGACGGGGTGCACTTGTGGCATGCCACAGCGATGACTATGTTACGGAGTGTTTCTACAGTATTATGCGTTGTGTATCATGTACGTGCACCTCGCACGCCCGGCGAGTGTGTATCCAGAAGCAAGGTCAACAAGAAGAGGGGGCTCGGCGTAGAATGTCCCGATCGAATGGTTCCTCGGGAATGCCTAACTAATTCCTGGGCTGCAATTGGACAGTCGAGGCGGATGGAGAAGTTGTAGATAAGATGGACGGAGGTTGATGAGAGGGAGAGCACAGCACCCAGCGGCAGAACCGAGGCTTTGGGGACATCTCTTCCATGGCGGATACGACTGTGGTATTTCGTCAAGTATGCAGCAAGGGGGTTTAGTTCCTGGGGTACGCAGGAGAAGGTGAGGACAGTGGTGAGCCGGACCGGATGGTGAGACCATGTGTGATGAAAGACCACCACTTCGCGCCAGCGACATCGGTCTTTGACTTCCGCGAGTGGGCTTCTTCTTCACCGTCACCACCCGCACGCAGCCGACAGGAGAGGGGAAAGACGAGAGAGAGAGAGAGAGAGCCTAACAGGGAGAGAGAGTGTGAGAAAGTCGAGTGGGGGCGGGGAATGTGCGAGGCTGAGGCGGCATCTGATGATACTACTGCTGCACTGTTTTGGGTATGTGACTCTAGGGTGGCCCCTGGTGATTAATCGATTCATTAACCCGCGAGGATCTCGGTGAAAGGAAGGGGGAGGCATTTGGAGAAGGCGGAGGAGGAGGCGGCGGCGGCACAATGGCATCATGCAGACGAGGGGAAGGGGACGGGATCGTGCCATGGCCATCTCATGGATCGTCTTTCCGGCTGTTGAAGGTCCACGGCGCGCCTTAACCTCGGTGAAACCAACCCACCTGGAGGAGAAGCCGGGGGGCGGAGGACGAGACAGACGGAGTGCGGGCTGCGGAGGAGAGGACGGACCACGGAGGAGCAGCCAGGGACCGGGAAGTGAAGCGTTCCGGGGCAAAGGTGAGGTGAGCGAGGGAGGAGTGAGCCGATGTCCTGGACATACATGTCCGCTTCGGTTCTCCCCGCCGTGGGTTTCTTTCTGTCTCTGGTTTAAACCCAATGTCTCGAGACTGGACACTCAAGTTGGACCATAAACAGCACACTCACTCGCTGACTCGCTCGCTCACTCAACTCCTCGAGAATGAAAAGGGAAAGGGGAAGGGAAAGGGGGTATAGCTATAAAACATACAGTGCGGTTGAGTGCCCAAGGTGACTGGTGGGAAAGCGTGCGGGTTGGGCCTAGTATCTCGAAGTGGCGGCGGCGTGCAAGTCTGTCATGCATACGGAGCACACACAGATGGATGGATGGATGGATGGATGGATGGATGGATGATGGTTGTTGTTTTTTTTGTCCAAAGACGGAGAAAATAACTACTATGTACAGGGAGACCGGCATCAAGTACCTCGTAGATTGGCATAGGAGTAAAGGGAAGGGATCCCGGGTCATGGAACAGCCCAGGCGGGCTGCAATACGCACCTGCATTAACTAACAACGCCGCCATCGTCGTTTTCTCCTCGTCTTTTTTTCTTTTTTTTCTTTTCTTTCTTTTCTTCCTTGCCGACTTTGGTCTCGAAGCCCTTCCTTTTCCGCCCTCATTTCACAAGTTGGGGCACCTCTCGGGATGTTGCCGAGCTTCACCTTCTGAGGTAGGACTACGGGGGAGTAAAGTAGCACGACATCCCTCTCCTACTTCTCCCCCGGTTCCCGAGGTGTGGCGAGCCCCGGTCGGCGGGGTTAGTAACGCTTTTCTCTTCGCCCTTCTCACCGAAAGCGGGTTCCTGTAGCGCATCTTGAGTGGTTTTTTCTTCTTCTTCTTCCCCTTGCTTCTTTTTCTTCTTCTTTCGATGGACGGGTGGAGGGCCCACATACGCCCCAGAGGAGGGGCGCCTATGGATGCGAAGGGATGGCGTGGGGCTGGGGGGTAAACATGGCAGATGGTAGACTAGACTAGACCAGATTGTCTGGGTGCAATTGCTTAGCCGCGGATAAGTCGTGATGGTGACGGTTTGGGAAAGCGAAGCCTCTAAGTTGTCTCTGATCTCCGGTATTTGGTGCTGTAGACTAGATGCTGTGATGGTAGCATGGTTTTTATGTGTTGGGGTCGGTGAAAGATCTCCAGTCCGTGGGGTTTATTAGTTCAGTATTAGTCGACAGGATACAAAAGAACACGGCATGTGAGGAAAATACTTAGCTAGTGGTGTCACTTCTTTCACATGTCCCGGCGGCACCTACATTAGGTCGGGTACTGCGTAAATACGAAGGTACCTAGCAAGACACGAAGTAGATACTCAACAAGATGATGGTTTGAAGTAGGCATGCACGGTATCGGGACGGTAGTCTGGCGGTTGACCTCGGGTACCATGAGTCAAAGAAATAAAAATAGCGAGGGTAAGGGCAGCTTGGATGCATACGATGCCCAAAACCGGCCATCGAGATTCGGCCAACACGGCCACGGCGGCAGAGAGAGCTGTCGCACGTGGGCCTATGAGAGGTGCAGGCCCACGGTGAGGAGAGGCAGGCCGTAGCGTAGGCGGTTGACCGGTGAGCAACGAGGATTGAGAGGCAATTTCTTAACGAGCAAGCAAGGAAGATATGACGAAGCCGGGGACGGTAGCGAAGTACGAACTCTGGAGCCCAGAGATGAGGCGGGACGGGACACAGTCGTTCCACCCCTGTTACAAAAACGCACACAAGTGACAGAAAACTGTAACATGGGGTTGGTTCACGGAAGACCGGAAATACTGCTCATGACAAGACACAAGACACAAGACACACCAAGGAAGAACGGAAAACAACGTGAGAAAGCCGAGCTCTGGCCACTCTGCAAGCTTGTAACCCGAAAAAGCTTCCATGGATAGCTTCTGCATATTACTCCAGGGTCTCTCTCTCCCACCCCGGAAAGAAAGAAAGTCAATCGTCGTGGTCCTGTGCTTGTCTGGCCACGCGCGGAACAGGGACCAGGAATCGAGCGTACCGTTGTGCTGGCCGTCCTCACATACGCACACCTGCAGCGCCAGGCACGAATATACGGTAATCACAGCCCTGCGGTGTTCATACATTGCATGTCAATGTCGACGCAGAATTCCAAAATGCACTCGCTGCACGTCAATGCATATCGCGCAATTGGCCCCAGAGAGGGACAGGGAGTGGGAAGGAATCGTGCCTCTAGACTAAAAAGCTGACCGACTGACCGAACGGCCTAGTAGTAGGGACGGACTGTAGCTACCTGACCGAGAAAGAACATGGATAGATGACATGGATGTATGCTGCCGAATAGGGTAGAGCTTGGGCATTCCGGGGCGGAAATGCCGTTCCCTCCATACGGTATCTGTGCCTTACTCCCGTCTCCCGATCGGACGAAACAACGGTCCGATTCAGTAAGACTTGGGTGCTCCGTGCTGCCTCTTTAAAAATCCAATTACTTTATCTGTATCCTTGGGGTTCTTGCTTCCCCAGTCATAAAAAGGTACATAGACTGCATAATTGCTGACTTAGTAACCATCTCATTCCCGTGGTTGTGTCTCCGGCTCCGTCTCGTTTCCCCCAATGCCACCTCGGGTCGGGGTCTCCTCCCGGGAGCACGCACAGCACAGGTTGCGCGTGCGTGGATCCTCGGGTCTGTGCGGTAAGAGTGGGGGAAGGGGACATCGGCATCGGAAACCAGAAAACGAAAGCAAGACAGGAGGAGGAGGAGGAAAAAGTAAGGAAAATTGGCAAGGCAAGGCGAGGCGGACATCTAGACCAGTCTGACGAAACAGAGACAGGGGAATCGCTGCAGGTGAAGAAGGGAAAAACAAAGGAAAATGAAGGGAAGGACTCTCTCTCTCCCTCTCTGTTGGTGAGCAAAGAATCAGAATCTAGCCAGCCAGAAGGCAGGGTCGTTATTAGCAAGATTGCCGCCAGAGCCGCCGTCCGCCGCCCGGTGCGCTGGGTATGAATTGGATTGCTGCGAGGTAACCTTGGCTCAATTGTTAAACCTTGACTGTTACATACCTTAGGTTGTCTTACCTGCGGTGCGGTGCCTGCGGTGCTTGGGTGCACCGTGCTTGAGGATGGATGCGAGTTCCAATGTAGCCTCCCCTCTCTACTAGGTAGTACTAAGCTACGTTGTAGGTAACTACTGTACTAATGCAGTACTCGGCCGGGATGCACAACCGATCTAAGCCTAAATGGTCTCACCTTGGAGCCCACACCTGGTCCCCTTCCTTTCCATTCATCCATCCGCCCATTCGTTCATCCGTCTATCATCTGTCACCTAACATCACCCATCATCCACTATATCGTGCAGTATGCATACCTCATATCTCACTCAACTCGACCCAGTCCCCACAGCCTCGGTTGACTGATTCCCTTGACTGATAGATGACCACAAGAAAGGCAAGGCCAGGGAAAAGGTAAGGCATTGGATCCCGTTGCCGTAGAATCCTGGTACCCGTGGTGCACCTGCAACCCGGTGTCCACCCACACCCAGAGGGGCCACTAACCCACATCACACCTGACCCAGGTTGCAGGTAAAAAATCCATTTCCCACGATCCCGACCGAACCCGGACTTGTGGGCCGGCCGTTGACCTCGACTGACCTTGGCCGCACCTTGGGGCTGATGACCATGGCAACAGTCCACCGCGCGCCAGTTCGGACAGAGGAGAAGGCATTTCCTGCCCACCCGAGCAAACCCGCAGAGGAAAACCCCCAGGCCGTCGCCCCCAAGTCCCGGCCCGGTTCGTTGTGTGTGGCTCACTGGGGGCGGGCTCGCTCCGGGGGAAAAAGGAGGCGTGGGAGGTTGGTGTGATACTCGGCACACTCCCCTTTTCGTGTCTTCGCACATGCACTTCCACTTGCTCTTCTACCAGCACTCCTATTTCCAATTCCAGGGCTATTTCCAATGCTAGTTACTCTGTATAGATATACTTCCGGGCCACTGCAAAGATCGTGCCTCACTTCTGCTGGTGGTGGTGTTGTTGAACGATGTTGATGTCGATGTCGATGCTTGCTTGTGCTGGTGTTGTTGTTTCTGCCCCTGCTTCTACTCCTGCTTCTGCGTCTGTTTCGATCTCTACTTCCACTCATACGCCCACGCGACTCCACCCATTTCCCATTATCTCCGTCCGTCTCTCCGTCCGTCTTTCCGTCGTCCGGTCTCATTCTCTGGCTTCGCTCGGTGTCTCTCTCATTTACCCACCCACTGCCCACTTCGCCCGCGCCCACCTGCAGCCCACACCTACCCACACACCCACTTTCGCTCCCGCACCCACGCCCTCCTTCACCTCTCTTACCTTCTCTTACCGTGCTCTGCAACTGGTACTCGTACCTGTATTCTACTTGTACTCGCCTCTTCTTTCCTTCTTGCCTGCCCTGGTCATCATCTTGATAGAACGTGTTGTTGGATCTGCTGTGTTCCACGGCGAGGAAGATACCCGATATCGGATATTCAACTTGGCGCCTAAGAGCGATACCCGCACCAAACCAATACCACTTGTACTTCGTCCTGGTTGTATATACGACAATTCCCCCGTCTCTGTACTCGGGCCCGCAACGCTGCTGCACCGACCGGATCCATCCAATTACCTACCTACTACGGCTTGACAAACCCGCAATTGCTTCTGCGACCAAAACCCGGGACCAGTTGAATTGGAGGGCCGCATTTGCTGTTATTATTGTTGTTGCTGCTGAAGCCCCCAATTTCGTGCTTTTGGCGCATTGAAGCTACTCGGAGTTATCCGCTGCCAGTTAGTTGCCCGTCGCCCTCTGCCCTGGGGACAGACAGCGCAGTGCTACAGCGCAAGCTAGCAGAAGGTAGCGTACCTGGCCATCATCCACAGCACAGACAGAAACAGCGAGACAAGTCCGACGACGGACGAAACGACAACCCCTCCATCCGTCATCCATCTACCCTATCTAGGGACTGACTCTTCGAGCCCCTGTGCTTCTGAATCCATCAACCAATTCGATCTCTGTCTGGCTCTCTGTTGCCTTCAGAATTTTTACTCTTTCGGCCACTATCTCGACTCGACTATTGCACTGCTTATTCAAGTTGTTTCTCACCCAACCAACCTTGCTGCATCCTTCATCCTTCAACCCTCGGTCCCTCCACCACAGCGCATCGACTCCCCGTACCTTAGTAGCCTGCCACGCTACGCTACGTCACGGGTACCTACCCTACCCTTACACCCCCCGCCGGCTCTGTCGTTTTCGGGGACCCGAACTGGGGGCCTCGAACTGGGGACTTCAACTGGGGGACTTCAACTGGGGATTTCAACTGGGGACGCACCTGGGGACGCGCCTTCCTCAGATTGTTGGTGGGGTCAAACCACCCACTCCTACCTTCCCGCTCACCCAACTCTGGGCTCTCTCACACCCGACCCGACGCCTATTACTGCACCACTACCTTCTTACATACCTCCTTCACACATACATACATACATACATGCACACATAAGTTACATACCTTACATACACCCGCATATCTGCCTTGTTACTTGTCTGCCAACCTGCACCCACAACCGGCCGTCGCTGCAACAAACTGCGGCCTCGCGCAAAATCAATTCACCCTCCCGCGCCGTCTGCGACGTTCCCAATCCGCTCCGCTCCCGATCGCCTGCCTCCAATAACCCTCCCGCCGCCGTCTTCTTGAGATAATGATCCTTTGACACTTTGCGCGCCTGCTCGAATCCCCCTGCTCCAGCAATGAATTCCGTCGCCAATATCCTGGCCGAGGCTCCGCAATCAGCTTCTGCAACTGCGCCCGCAACCGCGCTCATGAACCACCAACACCAGAACCCTCAGCAACAACCCCAGTCGCCGCTATCGCCCTCCCCTTCACAGCCTCCCTCGACCTCCGAGAGGGCGCCCACGCCGCTGCGGCCGCCAATCTCTTCGCCATCCGACCCTCCTGCCTCCCTACCAGCTGTCCTCTCTATATCCGCTGCCGCATCCTCTCTTGCGACGAACCTCGATGAGCTCCCCCCGCTGCGACAGCCGTCGCCCAGCTCCCCGGCGCACTACTCATTCGAGCAGCACCAGCAGCACCAGCAGCACCAGCAGCACCAGCAACACCACTCCCACCACCACCTACACCCGGCGACGCCGCCGATGAGAAAGGACACAAGCTCCTCCATCTCGACACAGGCCACTACCGCCACACTGGCCTCCGTGGAGACCAACAACACATCGTACAGTGCCGAAACCTCTCCTAACCTGCATCAGTCTATTTTCTCTGTAAAGGATGGCTCCGACGTCTCTAACAACCGCCGCACGAGCAGGAGACGTACCGGGCCCCTTTCCCAGCAGTCCAGAGAGCGCGCCGCCCTCATCAGGAAGCTCGGCGCCTGCAGCGACTGCCGGAGACGGAGAGTTGCTGTAAGTATTTCTTCCTCCCCACCCTCTTCATCGCGATCGCGTTCCTCCAGTCCGCTGTGTCTCCCACTCCTTGAAATTACATGCTAACACGTTACTCTTTCTCTCCACGAACAGTGCCACCCGAGTCACCACAACCTGACTTGGGAGGATGTCGTTAGCAAGTTCCATCGTTCCCACAGCCCGACCATTCAGGATATTGCGCCCTCACTTGCCGCTGCAGGCCGGCCTCTGAGCCCCGCCCCAACCATGGGAAATGTCCAACCCATCTTCACACACGACCCCCAAGAAATGGATATCGACTCCAACACACCCGCTCCTCACCAGCCCGGCCGACCCCCGCTGAGTGACGCCCGCATCCGCACTCCTCTACCCTCCGGCCCTCGTCTCGAAAAGTCCCTGTCTCTCCCAGGCATCGAGAGCCTCAAGAACGATCTGCAGACAAACGTCGGGCGCATGCTCTCCACGCCGACTCGCGACCGGTATACTAGCGTTCAGGCTCTTTTGCTATTCTGGCAGGAGGACGACGAGGTATCTAATGTCCAGTCAGCTGTCCGGGAGCTTGCCGAAGTATTTGACAAGTACTACCATTATACGTTCCAGATCCAAGCGATTCCATCTTCTTCAGAGAGCTGCAAAAGCTCTTGGAGATGGTTGTCGCGACAGCTCAATGACTTTGCCGAAGACCGCGACCAGCGGGACGTGCTGAAGATCGTCTTCTACATTGGGCATACGTACCTGGATGGCAACCGAGAAATGATCTTGGCGAGGTACTTCGTCCAACTTGCCTTTTTTACGAGGACTAACACTAACTCCTCGACAGCTCAAGGGACCCTGAAAGGGCCTCTACAATTCGGTGGAGTGGAATACAGCAAATTCTCGAGGAGGCCTGCGCCGATACCCTCATTATCATGGACTCCGCTTATTACCCGTCTGCAAGGATGGTCCGCCAGCAGGGTGTCCTCGAACTGATCGCAGCCTCGGTATCGGATGAACACTTCTACTCACTCGACAGATGCGCCTTCACGCGCGCATTAGCCGAACAACTGCGAACACGAGCAACGCGCCTGAGCCCACTTTCAGCCGCCGAACTGCACTCGCATCTATTCGCGCACTATCCAAGGATAGTTCAGGAGAAGAACCCCGAAAAGGAGATGATTACGAGCTACCCTTCACCATTGCACATGATGATGTCCGGCAACTCGAGGCTCCCGTCCATCTTCCTTTCGCCTTTGTACCAAAGCAGCCCCATGCGAAACAGCCTCTCGTATGAGAACAGCCCCCAATTACACCTTTCAATCCGACTCAACGACGACAATGTCGATGTTGATAGCTGGAACGAGTGGTTACGACTGATGCCCGAGGGAATTAAGGATATAAAAGTCGAAGGCCCCTTTCGAGCCACGTTTCGGTAGTCGGAAGTTTATCCTCCAGCTGAAGGCCCTCGTACAGTGTTCGAGGCGCTTCTTCACGGAAGAGGGACATGAGAGGCCACAGTAATGAGTGATGCTGTGGTCGTTCCCATGCGCATATCTTCCGATTGTGTCATGACACCCCCCATCCTCATACATATTTCTCTTCTCACGTGACACCTTTCCTCAACTTTATGATTTTTATCTTGGGACATGCGATGACGAGTCCATGATATGCTAGCGCATGGAGTATTACGGCGGGATTACAGAAAAAGGGAGGACTCGGTTGGATCTGGCACGGGCCCAGGTCATGAATGATGGAACGAGAGAAGACGGACGTCGAAAAGACGACATAAAATGGAGAGGCGAGCAAGGGCACCTGCATAGCGCCTGTTTGTTATACCTTGGAATCTCACCAATACTGTTGATATTTACTCTGTCTTGCCCTTATTCCTGTTCGTAAATGATGTCCGAACCGATATGTAAGGTACAGGAACTGCCGAGTTGGCGCACAAGCTCCTGGGTAGGACTGGGGATTGTACCTGGCAAGGGTGTCCTCGGAAACAGAAGTCTGTTGATATGTGGCATAATAGCGAGACCCGGATTCCAAGGCAATAAATTAGGAGGATTTGCCCATCCTATATGGAGACGCAGTAGTCACGGCTGTCCTCGATGAAGATTCCGCCGTAGATTAGGCCTTCGTCCAAGCCACTCTCCTGGAAGCCCGCGTTGACGACGTCAGCAGTACCGGTGGGCTTCTTCAGGATGCCAATCTGGTACTGTCCCCTCCCAGAGTTGTCGTTTGCAACAGGCTTGGTAGCGGGTCGAAGAGGCTTGTTGCCCTCGGAGTACCAGGCTTGGAGCGTGCTGTTCTTGTCAGCGATGTCATCATTGGAAGTCTAGTTGTGGGCAGTCGTACTTCTTGTCAAAATCCAGAGTAATGGCAAAGTTCTGCCACGAGCCGGCCACGATGGGCGTGGACCAGATCTCCTTGTTGGTCCGGTCGAGGAGCTTGTAGGTGTTCTTGGGCAGGCTTGCCTGATCGATCATGGCACCGGTCTGGAAGTTGAACTGGTTCGACGAGAAGTCGGCGGCCTCGTGCCAAACGTTCTGGCTCAGTTAGCTTATGGCCCGGGGTCCGTGGATTACAGCATAATGGATGGCTTCACTTACCAAGTACTCATGCGACAAGTTGAGAGGCCGGCTCTCGTCCTGCAACAGGCTGAAGTGCAGCGTGACAACGCCCTCGGATGCCGGGCTATCCTCGTTGGCGTCCTTGTTGAACTGCAGGCCGGCGCGGCGGAAGCCGTTCTGCTTCATGAAGATGCTCTCGTCGCCGATGGTGACCTCGACGGGGACGGCGGCGGCGGCGACATCGAAGCGCGACGGCGGCGCATCCTTGGGCAGCAGCAGGATCTCGGACCAGGAGAGGTTGTTGCCCTTGACGTAGCCCGGGTTGAAGGGGTTCCAGCCGCCGCCGTCGGCCGTGTCGAAGTCGGTGAGCGAGGCGTTCGCGGGCACGCGGCCGTCGAAGATGACGGGGCACGCCGACTTGTTGTAGGCGTGGAAGCCGTGGTAGGGAGCGGCCGAGGCTGCGGACGCCAGCAGGGCGAAGACGGTGGAACGGTGCATAGTGAATGGTAGATGGATGGGTGGGTCGCAGACTCACGGAATATATAAAATGAAGGAATATAGATGGAAAAGAATGAGGGACTTGGAAAAGAATGCGCTGGAGAGGGACTGAGGTGCAAATCCTTCTCTGTCAATGGCGACACCCACTACTCTCTTATAGTCATCTTGCACGAGGGCATCCCCGCAGATCCGCCACGGCAGTGCCCGCTCGAGAAATGTCAATCCCGTCGAAGCCGAAGTCGCACCAGCGACCGATTGGTGAGATGGAATTTCTCCGTGCAGGATAGACGGTGGTTTGAGGGCCCTGAAACGACACTGGGGAGGCTAAAGAAGCTTAAAGAAGATACTCTAGAAGCCTTCCTTGGGCTCGGAGACGTGATGTCGCCCGACGCTTCCGTCTTTGGGGAGGCAGCGAACAAGGGTATGCTTGCTGGCGTCTACCGAGAAACTTTGACTACCCAGGCCCTGTACCGAGTATTCGGAAAACTCACTCAGAACTGACGATGGATCTGGAAGGTTTTAGTTGTTGAAGGAGGGAATACCTTCACGTTTGTACGGGGGTTGTATCTAGACACACTAGGAGACATTACCTCTCTCTTTTCTTCTTCTTCTTTTTTTTCTTTTTCTTTTTTCTTTTCTCTTTTTTCTTCCCCCTCTTGGTATCTTATTTTAACGGTCAGTTGTTGAAGAGCCGCAGAACCTGACGATCAATTAGAGTTTATAGTCCTGGGACTTAGCAGACGCGAGAATTTGCTATCAAGTTTCAGAAACTAATTAAGGGGAATACGACATGGCAGGGGCTCAATGAGACACGGGTTATTCTCTCCGCTTTCATGAACCATAAATCGCCCGGACTAGTCTTATTTGATATCTGATTCGGACAATGCCGGCCTCGTCTCTGGCCTCTTGTAAAGTTAAACAATAAACAACCGACTCTCCGACAACCCTGCTCTGTCTACCCTGCTCTGTCTACCCTGCTCTGTCTACCCTGCTCTGTCTACCCAAATGCAATCTGATATACCATGTACCCATTGAAGCGACCGTCTCTAATTGCCCTGGCTCCATATATCCAAATCTACGCCATGCTATGAAACGAATGTCTGCAATCCCTCCATTTGTCCAATTCCCCAACCCAAAGATATCCCATCAAGCTTCCCGCAGCTATCCAAAAGTGCGCCCCGGATATGCCATCCCGCCGCCTATACTTAAAGTTCTCGGCCCGAGAAGCTTTCCAGGAGTCGCGCCCCCAGCCGCCACCATTCTGCGTTGGCGTTGGTGGAGACCCGAACGATAGGGACGCCGTCGTAAGACTCCTCAGTCAACGCATAGAATTTGCGAGTATTCTCCTTGTCGAGTTCGTGCAGAAAGATCTGGCGCGGGTGGGGGTAATAGTTCATGACGGACAGGGCGTTCTTCTCTCCAAACGTGACTGACTTGAGTTTCTGCTCGCCGGAGTCGGCAAACTCGTGGCGCAGGCCTAGGACGTGGCCCAGCTCGTGCAGGAAAATGTTGGACAAGAACTGTTTGTATTCGTCCGTTAAGCTCGGTGCAAAAACAACTAGCTTGCGGTCCTCCGGGGGTGAGTTTGGGAAGAAAGCTTTCGCTAAAACGGTCCCGTTGCCGCCGTGAGCGTCCTTGTAGATCAACTGGAACACAGCGGCCTTTTTGTCGGCGACGCGATTGAACCTAACGCCGAGTTTAAGGTTGTTCCATTCGCTTGCTGCTTGGTTGAGAGCCTCTATGGTGATGTCGTAGTCTTTCACGGTGGGGAAGTTGCCTGGATCCCCGTTGAAGGTGATTTTCGAGCCGTTCTTCCAGCGGGGGATCTCGTTCCCATACCCGATGTTGAGGTTGAAGGGGTTAGAAGACGAAGGTTGGGTTGCGCAGTGAGCACGTGAGTCCATCAGATCGATGTCGATTTCCGAATCACCGAGTTTGGGGCAGGCTTTCTCGCTGGTGAGGTCGCTGGAGAGATCCCCAATGACTCCCTGGACTATGGCCCAGGATTCCGAGAGCGGCAGAACGGGCAGCTTCGGCGGCAGATCGTCAGTGAGAGTGTCCCACACGTCGTCTCTAGACATTTCAGTCGGGGCGGTCTCAGACGGGGGGATGAAGTCATCGTCGTCACTGCTGAAGCTGACAGACTCTATGTCGGACATGAGGTCGCTGTCGTAGGAGTTGCTGCTGTTGGCCATGGTGGCTTGGAGGAAAGACGCCTCCCCTGACCAGGAGAGCCGTCGGAGATGAAAGATAGTAGAAATCTATGGGCGGTATCAGGAGAAGATATGAAAGAAGATGGATGTTCGAGTGCAAAGACAAAAGAGTTGGCGGGATGGTCGAGCCTTTATAAAGCGTCCTAACAGTAGGCAAAGCCGGCACACCCCCGCCCCATCCTTATTTTGATCCCTCCGGAGAGGCCTTGTGGTGTTGAATGTGATTTCACCATTATTTTAGGGGATCCTCCGGAGGCGACTGAAAGCATGCCATACAGCTTTGCCTAATGATGAGCGAGTTCAATGTGTCTGCTGCTCAAAGCCACGTCCCAACGAATATTTACTTGCACATGTAGAAACAGAAACAGGTTAGACACTGCCGCTTACCCCTTAGCAGGTTTGCCTTGTCCCAACAGATCAACCGTCATGTTAAGAAAAGGGGAGTGAAACTAAAAATGTTGCCCAGAAAGGATCATGTGAACCTGAGTTGGCCGTGCTTGGCGGACAGTAGCCTTTCAGCTAGACTATTTGAAGCCCAAGTACATAAACTATGTATTACTGGCCTATTATGATCAATGGTGGCGTTATGTGTCAAGATGTAGTTGCGATGCCAGCTCGTTCATCTAAGATGCACTATTATCCTCCGTCGTCATCGCCTGCTAGTATACACCCCCTGACATCCGGCATATCTCATTGACAAGCCTTGTTACCACTGTAGATAGCAAATCATGTTACTAAGTGTAAGAAAACTCGCCTGCCGATATCTGCTGCGCTATCCCGTCGTAAGCCCAGTTCGTAAAGTAAGCCTTCCCACCTCTAGGACAGTCCAGACCAGAGCCTCCGCCATTGCACGTTGCGTACACCCCGACGAGGCTCCCAACAAAGTCTCCTTGTCCGCCGCTAACAACTTCTGCCGAAACGGTCCCAATGATCTTCCTAGCCTTGGAGTCCCCAACAAGCGCGACGGAAAGTTCGTAGTGCGTCGCATTGGCTGCCTCAACTTGGAGCTGGATTGGCTGGTTCTCCCACTTCTTAGGGACGGGCACAACTGTGGTCTTAGGAACCGATGATGGACCTTGTGCTCGCAACCGAAACGCGAGTTGAGACTGCTTCGTCTCCTGGGACTCCTGGGGAAGCCGCACAACACCGAGGTCAATATGGTCTAGCTGCGTTCGGAAAATAGTCACGCCAGCCTCCTGGCCATCCTCTTGAGGATTGAACGCGAGGTCCACGTGGAACTTGAAGAGCGTATGAGTCTGGCGACGCCCGATGAAAGACAGACCTCGCTGACCACTGAGCTCAATCTCCGATTCGGAAAGGGGCTTGCCAGTCATGTTGTTCCGGCTGGGAGTAACCTCGAGGCCACGCTCCGTCACAGCGAATGCTCCATCGCGGGGGACGCGATGGTGGACTAGGTGCTTCGGAATGGAAGTCCCTTGCTTGAAGCTGTAGTTATCGTCATCCGATACGAACGGTCCACGGCCCTTGATGCTGCGATTCTCCCGTGGCAGCTTGTTACCGGCCATTCGACCTCGGACCGGTTGTAGAACAGGCCACTCGCCTTTATTCCAAGTGGCGTTGAAGAGAACGGCCTCTCGGCCCATTGGCGAGATTTTAAAAGATGGTCCTGTGCGAGTTGCTAAGCAGAGCCCCCACCAGTTACCTTTGGTGTCTTGGAATAGATCGCCATGGCCAACGGTCTGGAACCATTCGTCTGTACCGCGGTTCGTCAGGATTGGGTTGTTTTCGTAGGGTTCGTATGGTCCCGTCACGCTGCGAGCGCGAGCAATGGTGATGGAATGGTCAGAGCCAGTACCTCCCTCGGCAATCATCAGGTAATACCAGTCGTCCTTCTTGTAGATGTGCGGACCTTCAGGCCAGACCCCTCCCGTTCCGTTCCAGATGTTCAGTTCCTCGCCGAGCTCACCGGTGTCGAGATCGATCTCCTGCAGAGTTACGCCATGGGTTGCCATGTACACCTTGCCGTCGTCGTCCCAGAAGAGATCAGGGTCGATGTGGGTTGGTCGGAAAATGATAGGGTCGCTCCACTTGGCATCGTCAAAGAGATCCTCCGTCTTGAAGAGAACGCCGATGATCCCCCCTGTCATCCCAAGGTACTCGCAAATCACATGAAATTTCCCGTCATGGTACCGAATAGTAGGCGCGTACATGCCATCTTGCTGGCCTGTAGTATTCCAGCTAATGCCGGGAAGCTGGCGCTCTCGATTCCACACATGGCTGATGAGCTTCCAGTTGATCAAGTCATTCGAGGCGTAGACAGGGAGCCCTGGAAACGCAATAAACGTTGAAGTGACACAGAAGAATGTCCCGTCTTTCTGAATGCAGGACGGGTCCGAATGCCAACCAGGAAGGACCGGGTTAATGTAAGAATCTTGGTGTTGAGGTGGCGTAGCTTGTGCCAGGAGGCCGAAGTAGCCAAGACATAGAAGCAAGCCACGACCGAATAACATGGTCAGTATCTCGGGACTTGATGAGTGTTTCGTATTTACCGTTAAACCCAATTCCTTTCCGATCTCCACCATTCAGGATCATCGCTGACCTTTTATTACATTACCGTCCTTCCACCTCCGCCAAATCTAGCCTAGGTAATAAAGTGGAATTATGGGGTGCCTGTTGAAGATCGCTAACTTTCCCACAACGCCCTGTTACTCCTCTGGAAATGTGCCTCATTAATAAGTCTTATGGTGCCACTGATGAGAAATTTCGCCCTTAGCTCCGGATAAAGACGGTCGATTCTATGAGCAGCATTATTCTCCGTCGTAATGTTGACCTAAGACCCCGCTTGATCTGAGTTAGGAACTGGTGATATTTAGGCACTATTACATCAACTTTAGTTCTAACCCCACATGAGGAGGTCGGATCGACAATATGTGATTGACGGACGACTGGGATTAAGGGACCGCAAAGCAAGATGTAACCTAGCCCGTCCTATGAAGTCCGGCCCCAGTTCCCCCATCTGGTGCGGAAGTTAGCAACCATAACTACTCGAGGCACCTTAGGCTAAATAGAGAAATCGATCACGCTGGTTTCCATGACACCTTCCTAGTTTAGTGCCTATGCAAAACAAATGAACATAACCTTTGGCAGATATTGTATGGATATTGAGCTGCTTTGTATCCACGCGTATTCTTATTTAGCCTAAGCCATCGTGTAGTCTATGTCCCGCCATTCTATCGAGGATGATGCTCCGGGTTTTCCCAGGTTATAAAAGCCAAGTATGTATCTGGCACCGCCATAGACTAGATATTTACTACTGTAGCTTAAGTATAGGAAGAGGCCTCTCTCGATGGATCAAAATGGGTTGATGTATGGCATCATTCATCGTGGTTCAAACTCCGTTGTATAACATCATCCGTTAAGTGGATAGTCGTTGCTTCAAGGTGGCCCATGTCCGTACCATCGACTTTTGGCCAGCCACTATATAGTGGTCGCTCATGTCCCCCTCCGAACCTTTGAAACCTTCCAATCATATCAATTGTCACATGCCAGATGAGCACCAGCGGGGGAACGCCTCACAGGGAGCGAAACACGTGCGAAGCATTATAAACGCCTATAAACTATGGAGGAGCTGCGATTTGCGTCGAACCTTGGTGTTGACATTATTCGCTTCCCGCAATGAAGGCTTTCAAGTTGAAGAGAGACATTAAATAGCCAAAGACCGAGAAATGTATTTGATGTAATGATGCGATGCAAAGAGGAAAGGGCAGGTATTTTGTGGCATGTTTCAAAGGGGGATGTCTCTTTTAACTGCAACGAACCTAACTTATTGATCTCTGTTCACAAGCCATGCTCAACCTAAGCATAGACCGGATCTTGACTTCATACAAGCCAGCTCACAAGTCTTGATATCTAAAAGCTAGCACAAATCAACTGAGAAGGTGAAGTCAAGTTTTCTTGGCCTACCGCAGGCCACCCACAGGATCTTCGTCATACTCGCTACCTACGTTAATGAAGCCTCCGAGGCACATCATCTGTCGTGGTACAAAGGCATAATTGCCCTTCATTGGTTTCAAGTATCAAATCATGGACTGGAGCGATCCGATTATCGAATAATAGGCTGTAACTAAGACAGTACCCAAACTATGCTTATACCGGGGCAATGTCCATCGTCTTTAAGAGGAACGGAGTTGAAGAGTTGGAAATCTCTTGTTCGACCATGTCAAACCATTGCTCGTATTTGACCCACCACCCCCACACTAAATCATGACTCTAAGTGTGCGTGAAGCAACACAACAGGATGTTGCTGCCATCGCTCGTATCTCCGCCGCTGCGTTTCATCCCACAACAGACGCTATAACTCGGCAACTGTTCCCATTGGGTCTAAAGCCGGAGGATGCTCAGGATGGTGAAGCAGCATATCACTGGCGTGCAGCACGAAAGTCGAACAGCATGCAATCCAAACGAACAGCCATGATTGTTGCTGTGGATGATAGCTTGGATGAGGAGGTTGTCGGCTTTGCCCTCTGGGAATCCCCAGCCAGCCCCGAAGACGCAGTGGAGGTGGCACACAAAGAGCCAGACGCTCCCGCGGCCCTAGACAAGGCAGCATTCGCAGAAATGAAATCCATTGTGTCTGCGGATGCGACAGAGACCTTCGGAGAGCGAGGAATGAGAGACGTCTGGCGTTGGTGTTCAACAAATTCCTTGGCATTTGGAGACTAGCTAATGACAGACGCAGATCTTGACTATATCGGCATTGAGCCCAAGCACCAACGGAGGGGGATTGGGAGGATGCTGTTAGAATGGGGTATAAAGCATGCAGAACAGGACGGCAGGGAGTGTTATCTGGTCGCAACCCCCGCAGGACGCCCCCTTTATTTAGCATATGGGTTTGAAGATGTCAGGACGTTGCAGATATTCGGTGTTCCGCACTATTCAATGATTCTTAGACGACGGTAGTTTAAGGTATGATTAGACTAAGGGATTTTAGATGATTTATTAGAGAACAGGGCTCAAGACCTTGGCATAATTGATACGCCTTTACAGTTTTGTTTACTCCATGTACCATATCTGGTGTGGTTTTCAGGCGGCCGTTGTCTTGCTATAGTAATGATACATTGTTCGACCAATACCCACATCTGATTCAATGGAGAAGTTCTCATCATTGGCACTCCACAGAGCGTATTGGTTCTCAACACCACATGTCACAGCCTCATAGCCCGGGGAAGCTCAAGTTGGAGGCAAAGCAGCGAGCCGTCTGAATCCCTTTTCTCCTAAACATTTAAATACGCTAGAATCTCAGCTGTATTATGCTGATGGTATGGGCCGACTTATGAAGTACTTTATAAATTGTGTATATAGTATCAGTTCGATAGGCGTAGGCAGAAGCCATGATGTGCATTGATACTGAGAGTTTTCAACTTGATTGTATAGCTATTTTCTGTTAATCTTCTAAATTCAGAGTTCGCAGCCATGGTTTATAATGGACTGCGTCTATACCGTCTTCGAATAGTTTCTGCCCTTTATAGACCACTATAGTCCATCATAATCGATTATTATTAAGGTAGAGAGGTGTGATGAGGTCATGCGAATAGCAAAGATCTTTTTGTTTCCTCGTTAGGCACTACCCTTCTATTCAATCAAGGCCTGGGCAGTTCTCGGATGTAGTGGACGTAATCTCAGTGTAGGGATATGGATCCTTCCAAATGATGTCGTAACTGTCATCTGGGTAGTTGTCCTCGTCATCGGCACCAAGTTCCTCAACAAGATTGTTCAGGCGCTTGTGTTCCCAGCTAGAGGTCGAGGTTAGCTATCAATATGTCGAACTCAGAGGTCTTAACGCACCATATAAGAATATTGCCACTTCCAGAATAGCCCTTCACGGCATCTGCGACACACTCGCTATCGTCCCGATCACAAGATGTGTCCACAACAAGGCCAAGGTCCGTGGCAAGGGGTAATACGGTGTCGTATGGCCGTTTCCTTGATCCATCTAGTGGACGAGTTTCGTCAGATAGAGCCAATGGATTGCAAACTTAAGAAGTACTTGCCGGATTTGTACTTTTGCGCCATGATGTACTCGATGTTGTATTGAGAGCTTGCACCAAACACGCTCCGGATGCATTGCGCGCGCTGCTCTCCTTGCGCACTCAGTCCGTTGCCCTCATCGGGCTTCTCTCCATGCCGAATGAAGTATACAGTCGGGGAGCAAGTGGCGAGCGAAGTAAAGAATAAGATTACGGCCGGTTTCATTTTGACGGAACCCAATGAGAGTGAAGACTGATGGACAAGACAGCTCTCCTTTCCTCGTAGGTTGTCAATTCGGACTTCAATGCTTTATAGACAATTGATTCGGCGGTGTTGTCCAGTAATTCGGCTGCGACGGCACGGGACGGGAGGATCAAGGATGTCGATCTTCCAATTAATGTAGTGAGGAGACTGTGCTTGGTCGACAATGCGCAGAAGGATCCTAGCTTTGATGCACACTGTTGACGCACGTGCATACTCCACGCGAGATGACTTGCTCAAGAGCACCCGGAGCATCTCATTTGTCCATATTGAGACACCGAGGCTGGCAGTCAAGGAATGAAGGCGACCAGCTAGAGAAGAACTGCTGCTGACTTTGCACGTCCCACAGGCGTGAGCACAAGTTGGGCGTTTTCCCATATTATCAGGTTGTTGTGTAATGCAAATTCCGAAAGCAGCGTGTTTGTAGGCAAGCACAGGTCGATAATTAGTAAACATCCGTATTCGATTTCAAGGATACACCAGTGCCAGCTTTGGAGTTTGAGTCTCTCTATCGCGATAAATCAACAAGTATTCGCGTGTCATTTCCGCATACTTGACATATCGGTCTGGCCCAGGAAACTTGCTCTCCTCGAGATCGTTGTCATCCTAACCCTAACCCTACGACATCGCAAGTACTGGGTCGAGTCCCAGCTAATGAAGACAACAGAATTAATATCGACTCGGTTCAATGTGCCGCAGTCCAATCGTTTCTTCAGTGAACACCAGTCACTGCTAGAGCGCCAGGCCGTTGGTCGAAGTGCAGGCACGCAACTAGGCGCCATTATTAATAATGCTGACAGGCCGAGGGGCTACCAAAAAGCCAAAGACGGGGAGGGTAGCTTTTGTACGACACACCAATAACCGTCGGCGGAGCCAGGGCGGCCGCCCGAGTGGGAACGGAATACAGGCTAGAGAGAAACCTTAGGCGTTAAGCATGATTACATCGACACTTGTCCATGCATCCCGAAAGCCGTCACGGAGTTCAGGGTGCAACGCAATCTACCTCTAAGCTGTTGGCGGCGATGGTGGCTCCGATTAACATGTAGCAAGTGGGTTGCAGCAGCTTACAGGGCTGGAAGCGCGTCTCAAATCACCTAGATCCGGCTTGGATTGGCGGGATCTCGCTTACTCGTGTAGACATAAGAGATCCCCAAGCGTTGGTAATTGTCCAGTCAGCCACCGGCGCCGTCGTAGCTGGCGTAGCTTGAGCTTGTAACCCGGAGCTAAAGCAGGTGGAAATGCAAATAACACCACCCATTCCCGAATAGACCAACCTCGTCCTGAAGCTCAAATGGCGACCGCTTCCCCCTCGTCGCCAAGTTTGCGTTTGCATCTCTCTCCGCGTCGGCCAAGTCCATCGCCAAGATGAACTGCAACGAACTCCAGGAAAACGCCAAGCCGGCCTGCTATGTCGTCAAGAGGCCCCGCGCTCTGCAATGGTTCTACAAGGATCGGCTCTATAAGGAGAGCGAGGAGGAGCGCCAGGCCGGACGCTTTGAGCTGTTCCTCGATCTTCTCTGTGAGTTTACCTCGCCCTCGCTTGTCATACACTCACCTGGGAACCCTCCGACTAACCACTTACCCACCAAAGACGTCGCCATCGTGGCCAGCTTCAGCGATGAACTCGCCGAGCACCCCGACGGGGACCACCTCGTCAAATACCTGCTCATCTTCGCGCCGGCGTGGCACATCTGGGCCGACCTGCGCGAGATCATGAACTCGTACTACACCGACGACCTGCTCCAGCGCCTCGTCATCCTCTGGGTCATGGCCCTCCTGGTGCTGTACGCCAACAACGCCAACGCCGCCGACGAAGATATCGAGGCCCTCCGCACCACGGCCGGCGCTTACGTAGTCGCCAGATTCACCACCATGTGCACGTTCCTGGTCACGTCCGTCACTGCCTACCAGCACCGCACTCAGGCTCGCCTCATGGCTGGGTTCATGTTCGTCGGGCTGCTGATCACCATCCCTCTGTTCTTCGAGAGCGTCAGCCTGCGGGCCAAGATCGCCGTCGTCGCCATCGCCATCGTGTATCAGGAAGTCACATGGGCTCTGACGCTCAGTCCATGGATCAAGCGAAAGCTCAAGCTCACTTACAGCACGGCGGTCGACATCGCGCACGAGGTCGATCGCATGGCCGCCTTCTTCATCATCATCCTGGGCGAGTTCGTGTATAGCATCATCGTCGACAACAAGACGGGCATCGGCCTGACTGCTGGGTACGCCAAAGCGGTCTGCACTCTCGTCATCGCCTTTAGTCTCAATTGGATCTACGCCAGCGGCGATGGCAGCATCCAGGCCACACACCCCATCCGCCGATCCGCGTGGACCGCGTTTGGCTTCTTCCTGCTGCACCTGCCTCTATCCGCGTCTTTCTTGATCGGCGGCCACATCGCGGCCGTGAGCACGGGCGTGGATCAGCTCGAGGAAGGGCAACGATGGCTGCTCGGTGGAGGTCTGGGAGTGGGCATGTTTTGCCTCTGGGTGTACGGCATGCTGTATCGTGTCGACGGAGAGAACGGTTTGATCCTGAGTCAAGTCCCAAGAATGGCGATGCGGTTGGTCATTGCTATCGTTCTCATCATTCTCCCTCGGACGCATGACCATCTCAACGCGGAGCAGCTCATGTTTGTCATCATGGCTCTCTTTGCCTTTTTGTTGATTTGGGAGACAATCGGTGGACTCTCGAAAACGTCCAAGCTGTTTGAGCCTTGGACTAATCGAAATCCCCCGGCCGAGGACGCCGATACAGAAGCGCTTCACGACTAAGCGAAAGGTCTAAGATGCGCTCAAGTTATAGTAGAGGATGAAGTAGACTGATGGTGAAAAATGAGGATTTGGAATGTCGGGCTGCTTGGCGAAGGAAGACCTTTTGTTTGGCATTGAAGTCGGAAAAATTGAGTATTGAGTAATGACTGTTGTTGAGTTGTTAACCAAGCCGTTGCTCCATACCGAGCTACGGCGGCGTCAATAATGTTCAGACTGCATGTAACCTCGAGGTGCCAAGATTGATTAAGCACATTGCCAAGCTAAAGCAACGCATGTGATCCAATAGCGCCCTGGCTTCATAGAGGAGTGACCCCAAATGCACAATGCTTGGCCTTCTCTTAACTTCTAGCGTAGACGTCTACGTACGCGTAAACTACAATTCTGCACCGCTATTGTAGAGTCACAGGGATGCACCGCCACGATGGAGATGAAGGCAGATGCTAGGCTAGCAAGCTGGGAGTGAGAATGAGGAATCCAGTGAGTCCGCGTTGCCACTCGTTGCTTTCGCGTCAAGTGTGGCGCATAAGGGCCTAGGCTAGTAATTCCGGGACGTCATTTGGTTCGGGTCTCCCGGGTTCGGTGTGATGAGGGCGAATAGCGACGATGGCTTCTGAGAAAGATTGTGAGGCAGCCCATCAACCCATGTATCTAGACCAGCAATCCGCCCTTCTCCCTGAGTAGGGGCTTGCATCCGTCAGGCAAAAGCCAAGCAAGGCGTGAGTTCTTCCGAATCGCGGGGTTGGGCAGGACCCTGTGGGGCAGGCCGGGAAAGGTACCTCACAAGTTGCTCAGTGCTTCAATGATGCGCACGCTCCTGCAGCCATGGTCGGATGGGTACATGCAAGAACAAAGCTTGGCATTGCAGGCCCAAACCAAATACTAGTACTCCGTAGTTGGAGACTATTCGGTGCAGGAGCTTGACGTTCCCAGCAAGGCAAGAGGGGCGAAGTGGCTGCGTTACGGGGCTGTGCGTGCGAGTGACACCATCGCCCGCTACCGAATACAGATCTGGTGGTGCAGTGGTGGTTTGGGGAGGGGTGACGGGGTCCCTCCTTCCCGGAGCGCCGTTCCCGGTGCGTACGTGTGTGTGTCATTGCCCTGTGGAAAGGCAGGTGCGATGGAAGACCAGCAGCCAGTGGCAAGTGGTCTGCCTCCGAGCATTAGATAAATACTTGGTTGCGGGACCTGCGGCTCTTCCAACTTATTAACCTTCAACCCCCCTTGTCTACTCTTCTCGTCTGTCTTCTACTCCTTCTACCCTTAACACCTTCACCGTCTCGCCCGCCTCAATCGCAGGCGTCTCTCCCTCACAAGTAGTGTCTTGTCCTGAACCCGCCTCGCACTCATTCGACCCCTCTTCCTCTTCTATGGACGATTTCGCTCCTCCAAGCGGGCCCCCGCCTCCCAAGGCTCCCGTGGTTCCGGAGGGATGGATCGCTCGATGGAACGATCAGTACAAGGAATGGTCAGTATTTGCCTTGGTCCCATCTCTTCTCCCCATCTGTGGGCGCATCCCATCGCATTCCATTGCAAAGCTAACTTGCTCTCGTCGCTCTTCCAGGTTCTACGTCAACCTTCACACCAAACAGTCCCAATGGGACAAACCCACGGCCCCCGCTTACCCCGCTGACCAAGGTCTTCCACAGGGAGCTCCTCCTGGATACGCGCCAAGTGATAGCCCCGCGCCTACCGACGTCAAGAAGAACCCTTACGATGATTACTCCTCGACCGATAGATTCGGTGGTCCCTCGAACACTGAGGACGAGGATGCCAAACTCGCCGCCAGGCTCCAGGCCGAGGAGGATGCCCGCGCCAGGGGCGGACACGGAGGGCCCCCAGTCCCTCCTGGCTACGGCTCAAATAGCCCTGCTCAAGGCTACAGCTCAAACAGCCCTGCTCAAGGTTCATACCCCTCAGAGCTTCCCCCAAGGGACAGGGGCAAGAGTGGCGGTGGCTTCCTAGGCAAGCTACTTGGTAAGGGCAAGCAGATGGCCGCATCGCAAGGCGGCTCTCATGGTAGCGGTCAGTACGGCGGCCAGTACGGCGGCCAACAACAGTACTATCAACAACAATCTCACGGCTATCCTGGACAGGGCCCCCCGATGGGATACGGTGGCCAACCTCATTATGGTCAACCACAATACGGTCAACCGCAATATGGCCAACAGCAATACGGTGGAGGTTATGGTGGATATGGTGGCCATGGAGGTGGCCAATACCCGCAGCGAAAGCAAGGCGGCGGCGGAATGGGCATGGCCGGAGGTGCAGCCCTCGGTTTGGGTGCCGGTGTCCTTGGCGGTGTCTTAGTCGCCGATGCCATCAACGACAACGAACAGGATGCGTACCAAGAAGGTTACGGTAAGTCAAAATGTTACCGCTTAGTCATTTTCGCAACAAGATGCTAACACCTCTGATAGATGATGGTGGTGGTGGTGATGACGGTGGTGGTGACTTCTAAGCCATAAAACCGACAGTGAATCCGATCTCGTTCACTACTGTATATACTTGACGAGAGCTTGATTTGGGCTGGGGGGTTTGTTCTAAACTGTTTTATGGCCGACAATAACGTATCGTGGGAAGTTGGGACAGGATGAAGGCAGGCATCGGTAGTCTTTGGATAGAAAGCCGATGAGTATGTCAACACGCAATTACGTAGAATCAATTGAATAGGTTGCTCGGCGCCACCTGAGGGAAAGAAGTTTCGTTTCAATATAATCCTAAGCGTAGCTTACCAAAGCTAACTCCTGAACTTCAACACACAATTTCCACAAAGACGTTTTATCAAGCCCAGTTCATGCATGTACACCTCGCATTTCGCACGTATAAACTACTGCTACATCACATTCAATGAAAACTGCATCACCTCCTCACGCCTTGTCCCTTTCCGGTGCTGGCGCTGGCACTAGGACTCCCGTTTCCGCTGTCCTTCTTGTTCGACCCGGCCAGGTAGGCGGCCATGTCGAAGTTGCCAACTGGGTTGTCGGCACCGCCCTGACCACCGCCCATGAGAGCGCTCATGGGGCCCTGCTTCTGTTGGGCTTCGAACTCAGCGCGCAGCTCAGGGTCCACTAGTCATGATTAGCTTGAACGAAGAAGTTATGGGGGAGTGAATACGTACTGTTGTCCATGAGGTAGGGCATGCCGATGAAGATACCCATGCTAACGAGACCCATGAGGATCATGGGGTTCTTGAGGATGGTAAGTACGGAGACTAGTTATTTGTCAGTATAATGATGCAGATGATCCAGAGCTAGAGGTAGAGGTCTACCGCATTGCGGTAGTCGCAATGCGCATTCCCCCAAGCCTCCAAACATTCATGCTCACATGTTGGTCTCTCCATGAAATAGGTCTTGCTTCCCAACGCCCGGAGGTCAATACCGCGGCCAGCGCTGCCCTCCCGCACCGGCACGGCCTCGCCCTTGTTAGCCCAGTCATTCCCACGATACGTCTCCCAGGCCTGGACGGGGCCGCCGTCGGCGCCGATGTCGAGGCGCAGCGGGTGGAAGGCGTCAGTCTGGCAGTGCACGTCGACGAGGTAGGAGCCGGCGGAGACGTTGTGGAAGACGAAGGTGTTGACGGCGGACAGCGGCGCCGACACGCGCGTGCCCAGGGCGCTCAGCGTGGCGTGCGTCGACGGCGGCAGCGAGAAGGGGTTCGGCTTCGTGGGGAGGTACAGAGTCAACGAGGCGGCGGATGCGGCGGCCGGGAGGAGCAGGAGCGTGGTGAGGAAGCCCAGGAGGGCGTCGGCGGGGGCCATGGGGCGCATTGTGGTGGTAGGGCGGACGGTGGTGAGGGGGGCAAGACGGAGACGGAGAGGGTTGGTTGGGCGAGGTGACGATGGTTTGCAGCTGCGGGCTTGAAGCGATGTGGTGAAGTTGGAGCAAGACGGCTGGTGGATATTTGGAGTGGGCCAATCATGGTGGCGTTGCGGTGTGGCTGGAGCCAGACTGGAGCAGATTCAGCCTCATCTGCTTCCCCGTAAAGGCACGGCCCAGGCCCACATCAATATTATGCATCTCCCAGAACCTACTGACGATACCTAACTTTCAACGTCATGGCCAAGTAAAGCAGCCATTCATTTTCTCGCATCGCCATCACCAACGATTTACAATGCGCAAGTTATGACGAAACAAACACGCTTTCAATTCACTACAAAGGTTTCCCAGTGGGGGGTATTCATTCATCACCAGAACCCGGTCGCTGGTCTCCGTCCTGGCAGCGCCCAGTAACACCTCATGCCATACCATATTTAAGCGGCAACAACCTTCTGCTCCTCGGTAGAGCCGGCGGCGGCGTTGAATGACTGCTCAAAGTCGGCGATGATGTCGTCAATGTGCTCAATGCCGACCGAGATTCGGATAAGGTCCTACAGTAGTTAGGTCAGCGCTGGTATCTCACGTCTTTGACAAGTGGTCAGCTTACCTCAGTTACACCCGAGTTAATCTTCTCTTCGTCGGAGAGCTGCTCGTGGGTGGTGCTCCAGGGGCTGCATACCGCATTAGTATACACACTGCACTTTCATTGACCAATTCTAACTCACTGGATAGCCAGGGTCTTGGCATCACCGACGTTGGCAAGGTTAGAGATAAGCTTGAAGCCATCGACAGCCTTGCTGCCAGCTGCAGCATCACCCTTAACACCGAAGCTAAGGACACCACCGAAACCACGCTTCAGGTACTTCTTAGCTACCTCGTGATAGGGATGGCTCTCGAGGCCGGGATACGAGACCCAGCTGACGCTATCGTTGTTCTCGAGCCACTTTGCCAAGGCGAGAGCGTTCTGGGCATGGCGTTCAGCGCGCAGACTGAGGGTCTCGATACCGAGAAGGAGCTGTTGGGCAGCGAAGGGGTTGAGGGCGGCACCCATGTCACGAAGGATCTCGACACGGGCACGGGTGATGAAGGTAAAGGGGCCGAAGGTGTCCCAGAACTTGAGACCGTGGTAGCCATCGGAGGGATCATTCATCTGGGGGAAGCGGGCGGCGTGCTTTCCCCAGTCGAACTTGCCGGAATCGACGACGACGCCGCCAATGGTGGTGCCGTGACCGCCAATCCACTTGGTGGCGGAGTGGACGACGATGTCAGCACCGTGGTCAATGGGTCGGATGAAGTAACCACCAGCACCGAAGGTGTTGTCGACCTAATGTGTCAAGCAATTAGCACAGCCCGAGCTAGCAGGATGACGGGCTGAGATAGGGTTTCGGGGTTCGACTTACAACTAGAGGGACACCCTTCTCGTGAGCCACCTTGGCAATGGCTTCGAGATCAGGGACGTTGTACTTGGGGTTGCCAATGCTCTCGACGTAGACAGCCTTAGTCTTGTCGTCAATGGCAGCAGCAATGTCCTCGGGCTTATCGCCGCTGACGAACTTGGTGTTGATGCCCAAACGGGGCAGGAAGACCTTGAACTGGTTGTAGGTGCCGCCGTAGAGGTTGGAGGTGGAGACGATGTTGTCGCCAGCATGGGCGAGGGCGTTGATGGCAATAAACTGGGCAGCCTGGCCAGAAGCGGCGGCGAGGGCACCAACACCACCCTCGAGCGCAGCTATCCGCTTCTCGAAGACATCGACAGTGGGCTAGAAGGCGGGAGACGTGTCAATTTGACTGAGGAATTCCAGGGCGTGGACTGGCTCTGGGTCACAAACTCACGTTCATGATACGGCTGTAGATGTTGCCAGGCTCCTTGAGGCCAAACAGCCTGGCGCCGTGGGCGGAGTCATTGAAGGTATAGGACTGTTGCCAAGCTGTCATTAGCTAGCTATTGGACTGGTGGGGAATCTAGAGGAGCGGTGGCCTGAAAGCTGGATGTTTGTGGAGTGTCGATGGACATACCGTGGTCGCGTAGATAGGGACAGCTCGGGAGTTGGTGGTAGGATCCGACACAGCACTGGAAGTTGCGAGATGTCAGTCTGGGGTGGTTTTCTAAAAGCTGTAGTGGTGGTGGTTGTAGTTGTGACGGGTATATAGTACCCCGCCATGGAGTCGCGGCGATGGTGGATGTGAAAGAACGTACCCCGCGTGGAGCTGCAGCGTCTCAAAGTTCTTGCTCTGGTCGGCCATGGTGGATGGATGATTGATGAACAGACAGACAACGAGTTTCTTCTTTAAACACAAACACAAACGCAAAAGCACGGTGTGATACGGAGTGAGAAGCGGAGGAAGAAGCGGAAAGAGGAGTGACAGCATCAGCAGCGGGCTGATCGTGCCATTCGCCCTTTATAGTTTTCCTTGCTCCTCGTCGTCGAGCACGCACAGCACACAGCATAGACTACGGCGCACATCACACAACAAACACGCAGCAACGCCTCTCTAGTTACCAGGCTCCTCACGCTGTCTCCCTCCTCTCGCCAGTGCCAGACCCCACGAAAGCACCCGTCCCAAGCCTCTTCGGGCAGGCCTGTGGGGAAGACGGCGGAGCACGCCATCGAGGGACGCCCATTTCCTCACGCCCTGAGCTCGCCTCATTCGCCCGCCGCCCCACGTCCCGGCCACGCTGGGCAGTTGAGAGTCTCTACGAGGAAATGGCTTGATCATTTCACCTTGTGCCCAGACAAAAAAAAAAAAAATAGAATGTCCCTCTCTTCAGGTTGTCCCCCTCCGATTGCCGGTGCTCTCTGGCCTAAATCCCTCGTCGGCTACCGGGGCGGGAGGACACCGACGTCCGGATGATGTGCTCTATTTCTCTCTCGGCCGCGGTGCTTGGTGTTGGTTTCCATGTGTCGTGTGGTTTGCTCCCCGATTGCGGCTGCGCATCCAGCCGTAACTGAAGGGAGCTGAGCTGAGTCTCTCGCTGCTTACGACTGCGGGGCACAATTATACAGGAACCGTGGCTCTTCCTACATTCAAGCAAATGCAATGGGAAAGGGGGGGCTGCGCCGGGAACACGAGGGACCGAAACCGGGAGTGGTTTCTCGAACTCGTCCGGGCACCTGGGAAACAACAGGTTGCAACCACGAACCAAAAAGCGTTCAGTTCTCGAGACCTATCTGTGATAGAACAAATTATCCCGACCAGGGGACGGCCGCAGCGTGGCACTGATCGGCCAGGCGAAGATGGTTCGTTCCACGGCATTACCCAATGACCGGGCGGAATGATGCAATTGGCTTTTCCTTGGCTGGGTCGTCCATCCCCCAGAACGAAGCACGAAAGGCCGTGTTGGAGAGGCGGGCAGCTCACTCATACGTTGGTTTGCGGAACTGGGTCTAACTGTGTGTGAGACGGACCCCGACTTGTGACGCCAGGCTTAGGAGCGAGGCACAGACAAAGAACCAGGGCCACGTGCTCTCGTACGACATGCCCGCGCTCAATGGCCTCTTTCGATTCGTGCGCGCTAGAACTCGACATCGGACGTTTGCATGGTGTCGTGATCGTGATCGTGATAGGGAGTTCATTTCACCAAAAAAGGTCAGTCTAGCCTTGGGCTTCTATTACAGAGTACGCCTGCTTTCTCCATCGCCTGGTCAAGCTACCAATGTCCGTGGATGTCGTTGCCCATAAAAACGCCCGATTCCGAAGTCATGTCCGACCCAGACCCTCCCAAAAGAAGTGCAGGCTGATATAGGGACTCCCATCATCTAGATGGGACTCGTTTCCTCCTTCAACCCCCAGAACGCCGTCGTCGAATATTTCCCTGTTTATCCCGTCCTGTCCTGTCCTGGACTATCCGCCCAACCAACCGGCCAAACCCATCGACCAGCCTGTGGTCGACAACCCAGAAACCGCTGCCAGCTCGGTAATTATGTCATACTGTCGGTCTTTCATTCCGTCCGGTCGGTCGTGTTTCACGCCTGCTGCATCTCGTGGTTCATGTCCTTGGTCAGGGTGCCGCTCCTTACGAACATTTCCTTCGCCGTGAGGGCCGTCGTGGCAATCCAGGCCGTGAACTGCGCGGCGGCAACAACGGTGTCGGCTCGGCTCACCGAGCACACGATGCCCTGGCAGAAAACCAGGCCGCCGATGAAGATAGCAAGGGCGATGAAGGCGCCAAAGTAAAAGGCCGTGTTGGCCATCTCAATCGCGATCGTGACATAGGGATGGGAGATGCGAGGGGCGAATCGGGGTGCGGCTTCGAGGTAGACGACCGAGAGGACGGAGAAGATGGACGTGAAGAGAAGAAAGTTAAACGGCGCCGGTGATGAGGCTCGGCTTCCCATCATGTACCAATGGACGACTACATAAATCCCAGAGTCAGTAAGGTAAAAGGCCCGATTCAGCAAGCCTCGCCCAACAGCCATTACACGCCCTTCGAAATGCAAGGCCGGAAGTCATGCAAGACAAGTTGCGAGCGAGGATCTGCAGCGACGCACCATATGAGCTAAGGCCAAGACTTGTCAATGACAGGACAAGCTGCAACACGCGAAGGACGGTGAAGGCGGCTCGAGCCATGGTAGGTAGATAAGCAATCGGTGGTCGGCACGGCCAGGCAAGTAGATCAGACGTCGAGGCTCGAAGGTGGTGTTATCAAGAGACGGGTGCGGTGGGCGTGCAAATCGAAGAAGAGCGAGAGTGGCACAAGGGATCGATTTGACGTTCAGACCAGAAGGAAAGGAAAGATCTCGGAAGAAGCGGACAACGTGGGCATCGATACGTATTAAACGATGCCGGTGCTGGCTTGCAAGACACGACTCCCGGACGATGTGGGGGTGAAGTGGTCTTGTAGGGCCGTTATCCCAAGGAAGGGGTGGAGTACTACGAGAACGGACCGACGGACGGGACCAGGGAGTGCAAAAGAATGATGCCGTTTTTAGGACCAGAGGTCAGAGAAACGTCGATCATGAATGGGCTCGGGCGTGGGCTCGACCAAGGGGCAGGGTTCCGGCATGACGACGTTCCCTTTTGTGTGATTCTGACGAGCGCCAGCGTGTCGTGTCTCGACTGGACTGTCGAGGCCTCAGCCAACGCCCGCCTGAGACGGACATTTCAATGTGAAACGGGCCTGTTCCAAGGGCGGGCGGGCCTTTGGTCGTCAATGCGCGGGCCGTCTTTTCTGGAGCTGCCTTGGGTGGGCTTTGGAGTGGGTTTGTCGGGCATTTGCGCGGGCCTATTTTGTCCCCTCCACCGGCCTGACCATGCATTCGTCCCAGTCTTTTTTTGCCATGGGGCCAATATTTCCATATTGCTTGCAGCGAGGTTCGACCTGTCCAGGTGGCGAAGAGGTGGTAAGTTTGGGTCGGGGATAAAAGTGCCGCCACCGCGCCGGCCGGGCCAATGCCGCGGGCGCCACCTGCACCGAACGAGCCGCATCAGTGCCGAAGATGTGACGGCGACCGGGCCAGGAATGAGATTCTGAGATTGTGAGAGATTCCGATGTTTTTTGTTTTGTGTACTTGATTCACTTCAGCGGGTGTTTGGTGCGGATGAAGGATCGAACGAACGGCGGGCAGTGGAGCACGTGTTTTCCCTTACGAGCGGGCGGGCGCATCCAATCCTGACGAGGGCAATCCTGACGACGAGTGCTTCCCGAATTCCCGATGAGGGCATTCCCCGTTCTTGCTGGTGACCTGTTTGCGCTGAGCTGGCAGGGCAAGTAAGTAGGCAAGTGGACCCCCTTTCCTCCCGCGGATCGGTCCCATGATGGAATTCATGGATCCTTCTGATCCGAGGACGCCATCCATGAATTGAGGGAGCGACGGGAGATTGATAGGGGGCTCCAAAGCCCGTGCCGGAATGCGGTCGTAGGAGTGAGCGGGCGTTGGTTGGGACTGGCACTCGCTCAGCAATCAACACTGTTGAGAGACAGTGCTAGGATTAGGTATTAATGTTTCACATGTCGTCAGTGAAGAGAATGCCGCTAGTTAACGTTTTCAATGCATTCAAGGAGCGAGTCGGCACTGGCCGAACCCAGTTGGTGTCTTAATGTCTGATGGTGTCCTCAATATCGGTACTTCCTAGTGGTGGTTATATCCGGTTCTATCGCCAGATGATCGCCCGCTGGACCTCAATTTCGCGGTGATCTGCACTCAGTTTACCGCCGCTCTTTAGCACCGACGCAATACACATGTTAACATGTTAGGAACAAATGTTGGTTCGTTAGACATCTGCTGGCTGGGCGGCGAACCGGAGACGATCCTCAACAAGTCCAAAACATACTCGGCCAGCGATAGAACATCAACCATCCATCCATCGCCAGCATTGCCAGATTTTTGCACTTGCAAATAGATAGCCCATTTTCCTCTCGTCACTGACGGGGGAGACGAGATGAAAGAGCAGAGGCACTTGATCAACCAGTGAGTGTTTCGTTGGCTTGTTCTAACCTCACGAATCAATCGATTCCAGCGACATCGCGAAGGTACTTGCCACCCCAGTCAGGGAGGGCCGTCGCATCGAGTCGCGTCGCATCCCGCAAGCAGGGTCAAGAAAAGGGATTATTCGCCGAGGATCGAAAATAGCCACAGGTGCTTTTTGAGTGGATAACAAACAAAGTTCGATGTTGCACAGAGACAAAAAGCGTCAGGGCTAAACCTGTGACGATATCGATTTCATGCCTTCGATGCAGCCCGTGGCAGGAAATTGCGCGCCTAGCAACAAAGGATGGTCGATCGATCTGAGAGGGGGGAGCGCAGAGAGGGTGAAGAAAAGTAAATCTGGATATGGGAAAGGGGGTGGCCATTTACCGAGTGTTAGGCGGTCGTGGTGGACAGGGGTGCATGTTGTCGGCTAGCAGGCTAGGCTGAGGGGATCGCGAAGATGGATGCGTGGGCAGTAATTACTGTAAAAGTACGGAGTACAAGTATTCATACACAGTAGCTACGTAAGTCGGGATTGCAGAAAGCTCGACGCCTGGCAGAACATGTCAGAAGCCAACTCCGATGTGATCACGAGCGCACGGCGTGTCAGCTGCTGCTGATACCAGACAGCCGTCATAGTCGTGCGTAGCTCGCGGCCCTAACACAAAACGGCATTCGCAGTGGCAGCCATCTTCACATGCAACCGAAAGCCACCCGAGAACCGGGACGCCGCGCAGCAGACACACAAGAGAGAGCTCGTGCGTGTGATGGGAGTGGAGGCCGAGAGGCCGGACGGGTTCTTATAAAGGTCCATTTCTGCGAGACGGGATTGGGGGGGGGCTCGCCGGTTTCTGGGGGAGCCCATCATCTCCACTCCGGGGCTGCTGCAGGGACTAGCGCCCGTGGTTGTATGCCCTAATTCACCCAGCTACCTTTCAGAGAGAGGGTTGTAGTCTATTATTCGTACGAATAAGCTTTGCTGTTGTGTATTCGTACAGACATGTGTTTTCGATGGACCCTTGATTGCTTATCGTTTTCGCTTCGCTGGTTGAGGCACAAGGAGCCTTCTCTCGTGCTTCAGACCTTACCTCTACCTCTATCTGTGAAGCAGCCGAGATTCAAATGGCCTGGGGCACACCAGCAGGGGCATGACCCCGCATCTATCATCTCCTTTGGCCTCTTAGCCCGCAGCTCTTCACACCTGACAACTGAAGTCAATGGACAAAGTATTCGTACCTACCTTGCCACTGTTGAGCTCTGGAGAATCAGCTTGCCCGTGCAACCAGGGAATCAGGAAGCGCGCTCCTGGGCGAGAGGGCAGCAACTCGCAGAAAAAGGGTTCATAAGGGCCCCGTCTCTCGGCCCATCTTCCTCCCTGCAAGGTCGTAGCACGGAGCGAGCATCGCAATTCGCAACTTCAGATAACAGCGCCTTCAAACCCCAGCTTCCATTTCCCTCCACCTCCACCCTCATGGCATCATCGCCTCGGCTCACAGGCACCGATATGGGGGCTCATCCCGTCTCCTCCTGTGACCCTTTGTTCGGCCTAGCCAATCCCCAGCTTCCCCCGTTTGTGGCGCTCCCCAGACGCTGCGGCAGTGACGCTACTGAACGCCAACAAATCTGGGGCTGCCGAGGTACGGGGTTGACTGCGTTGACTGCGTTGACTGCGTTGACGGGGTCGAAACTGGGGCGCCTCGGTCCTGGCGTCGTTGCTTTGCCCATGCCAACCCTTAAGCCACCAGGTCAAAAGCCAATCTGTTCGCAGTTCTTTTCTTCCCTTTCCTTCTGGATTGCCAATACTCGTCGCTTCGCTTCAGCTTGCCCCCCCGCTTTCCATTCCATACCCTCATCCTTGGGAAAGGAAGCCACGACGACCCTCCCTAGGCCATTACTTCCCCTGGTCGCGCCTGTGCATAGCATCACCTCCATTCCATTCTGCCTTCCATCTTCCCTCCCGCCTCGCCAGATCGCTCCCGTGTAATTCATATCCTTCCCGGCCAGCTCTCCATCCACTCCCGACGAATCGGGACCCCATCCGACCTCCTCCCCCCGCGTCCTGTCTAACCAGGCTGCACCACTTCGTCCCCTTCGTTTGCCTCCAGACACTCCCAGACATCCTCCATCATGGCGCCCGAAAGAGACCCCGTAGCCTACTACAAGAAGCTGTCCACTCCGCCCCCACCCGGAACCCCTTACGGCCTCACCGTCCCCGGCTCCGAGCGTCCCAACCGCACCGCCGTCTATCGACACTGGGCCGTCCGCGACGAGCCCTTACTGACCACGCTCGAATCGGAGATCCAGTCCACCCATGACCTCTTCGACAGGAGCGCCCGGAAGTTCGCCAATTCCAGGTGTCTCGGCACCCGCCACTGGAACCCCGCCACTCAAGCCTGGGATGACAAGTACGACTGGCTGAGCTACGCCCAGGTCGACGCCCGGAGGAAAAACCTTGGCGCCGGCATCGTTGAGATTCACCAGCGCATCAACTACACCGCCGACAAGTATGGCGTTGGTTTGTGGTCCCAGAACCGCGCTGAATGGCAGATCACCGGTATGTACTATGTAACTTATAAGCTCGTAGGCCCCCACCACCTCCTAGTCCAGCAAGCTGACGTATCCCCCATCTTGTAGATCTCGCCCTGGCTTCCCAAGCCCTGTACTCCGTCTCCCTCTACGAAACCCTAGGTCCCGATGCCACCGAATACATCGTCAACCATGCCGAGGTGGCCTGCATCGTCTGCTCCTTGCCCCATGTCCCGGTCCTCCTCAAGATGTCCCCCCGCCTGCCAGGCCTGAAGCTCATCATCTCCGTCGACCCTCTCGACCACGGCGAGCTGGCCTCCCACACCAAGGCCTCGGTCTTGAACGAAATCGCTTCCCAGCATGGCATCCAGATTTACTCCATGACCGAGGTCGAGGAGATTGGCCTCAGGTCAGGACGCCAACCACGGTCCCCCAACCTCGAGGATATCACCACCATCAACTACACGTCAGGCACCACCGGGCCACCCAAGGGTGTCCTCATCAGTCAACGAAGCGCAGTCGCTGCCATTTCGGCCGGCCGAGTTAACGGCAACGTCGGCCCCAAGGACGTCCACATTTCCTATCTACCGTTGGCCCATATCTACGGCCGCCTCACCGACCAAATCGCCCTGGCCGAGGGTGCTGCCATTGGGTACTTCCGGGGAGACATTCTTGGTCTGGTCGATGACATGAAAATCCTTCATCCCACTGGCTTCATTTCTGTCCCACGACTCTTCAACCGCTTCAGTTCCGCTATCCAGACCGCCACCATCAAAGCCGATGGCACTAAAGGTGCGCTTTCGAGGCATATCATCAACACGAAGAAGGCCAGCATGCGAGCCGCTCCAGGCAAGGCCTCCAACTCGCATTTTCTGTACGATAGGATCTGGACCCCTAAGGTCAAGGCAGCCGTCGGTCTTGAGAAGGCCCACAGCATGGTTAGCGGAAGTGCCCAGCTTGACCCAGATGTCCAGGACTTCCTCCGTGCTGCCTTTGCCAACCACTTTGCGCAGGGCTATGGCTTGACCGAGACCTATGCTGTAGGCACCATTCAGGTCCGTGGCGATTACAGCCTCGGCAACATCGGTCCTCCGATGGCTTGTATGGAAATCTGTCTTGAGTCGGTTCCCGAATTTGAGTACACGGTGGACGACAAGCCCAACCCCCGCGGCGAGCTGTTGCTTCGTGGCCCCACTGTTTTCCGCGAGTACTACAAGAACGAAGAGGAGACTAAGAAGGCTCTCGAATCCGATGGATGGTTCCACAGCGGCGATATCGCCGAAGTTGACAAGATGGGTCGCTTCAAGATTATCGATCGCAAAAAGAACGTCCTCAAGCTTGCTCAGGGTGAGTACATCTCCCCTGAGCGGATTGAGAATGTTTACTTGGGAAGTACCAATCTCTTGACCATGGCCTATGTGCACGGCGACGGCACCCAATCGTCTCTTGTAGCCGTTTTTGGCATCGACGTTGAGAACTTTGCGCCATTCGCTAGCAAGATCCTGCAGGAGAGCATCACACCAAGCGACGTCGCTGCTGTCAAGGCCGCAGCAAACCAGCCCAAGGTTAAAGCGAAGTTCCTCAAGCTTCTGGATGATATCGGCCGCAAGCACAAATTTAACAGCTTCGAAAAAGTTCGCAACGTTCATCTTGAGGTGGACCCATTCAGCATTGACAATGGACTATTGACACCTACGTAAGTTGATATTGCCACTTTAGCCCCTTTCAAAGTGGGACACCAACTGACAAAACCAACAGGCTCAAAATGAAGCGCCCCCAGACTGCTAAGGCGTTCAGGGAACATATTGATCGCATGTATGAGGAACTTGCTGCTAGGGAAACCAGCGGTGCCAAGCTGTAATACTAGAAAAGCTTTTCAGAAGCTATGGCGTTGGAGTCAATGTGTGGTCTTGCTGGGCTTTGTATCTTGATATGATTAAGTCATCCAGCATCTGTGAATGATTACTATACGATAACTACGTGCGCATTCTATTCATTCTTTGTGAAGTGATAGATTTTGTTAAAACATCATGTGTCAAAAAGTTGATAGTATTGTTAGACTCCCAGTTTTAATTAAAGAGGGGACGTAATTATGCCTGAGTTACTATACAATAAAGAATTTTACAATAATTAAGGAAATGTTTAGAGAAATTAAGCATGCTAAATATACAAAATTAATTATGTTGAGTGATTTATGTCACTTTAAAAAAAAATTACGTTTAAACCAGAGAAAGTACTACTATTACTATTAAATTAAGTGGTTTCTACTGCTACATCTAGTAGTGCAATTAGTAACAAGAGCATCAAACTAGTACTAAGACTCAAGCTATTAACTTTGAGGGGTTAACTAATTAAAACAGGAACTCTTCTTATAACTTCGACGAGCGCCGATGCTTTGCAGCTCTCTTGATAAAGTCGCCCATGATGAACTGGCACGAAGCCATGGCATTCATATGCTTGTCATTCCTCAGTCGCTCCAAGACGACAGCTTCGCCAGCAAACATAACACTTACGTCGCCATTATTCCATTTGGGCAGGAAAGTAATCTCACCATGGGGAGGCACCCGGCCAAAATATGGCTCACGATACGCCTCACACCGGCCGAGACCAGGACCCCAGTCCTCAAGCACGGCTGTGCTTAGCCGTGTGTGGTCGGTGACAAGGGCATCGAGAGGACCTCTTGGCACTATACCCGGGTTCATAGGATGCATCTGTGCAACCTCCAGCATTTCGCGGAATACCTCCTCACTCCAGTTGTTGTTGCTACTGCGGATCATCGTTGCTGCCTTGGCCAAGGCCTCCGGGGATGCGTATGCGAAGTCGTCGGTCTTTATAGCCGCTGGGAAGAGGTCCACGCAAGCCGGCATGTAGTCGAGGGGCAAAGGTGGTGTCAAGCGCGGACGAACGCTCCCGGCGTATACGATACGCGTGGTCTCGGGTATAGGCTCCGGGCCTGGCATACCCGGGGCCCATTTAGCCGCGAAGAAACGCTGCCAGGTAAAGCCCGTCAGACAGTCGATGGATGACAACTTGGTGTCTCTGGGCAACACTCTCTTGGCGACGAGCTTGAGCCTTTCGATTGACGATTCAGGGAAGGTCCATACACAGGACGACAGCTTGCGGAGCTTGTCTTCAGGAAAGTTGGCCAGGTCGTGGTCTGTCAAACGAGCTTTTGTGAAGATGCCTTCTATCATCTCGCCCATCTTCTCGGGATCGCGTGGGTCGAGCATTGTCCAATGTGGAAGATTTGCCGCGCGAGCCGCCAGCTTGTCGAGATCATGCTCAGTCTGCACATTGGACATCAGCGGCGAGCGGTCCGTCAAATGCGCTGCTACTTGCTGCGGCAGGGGAGGCTCAGGCTGATTCTTTGTCCGAGCATTGGCGACAGCACATGTGTTGCGTGCCCAAGATTTCATGAAATCCAGACACTGGACAAGGTCGCACATGGCATGTGAGATAGATATGGTCAACACTATTCCGTCCCTGATGACATTGAACCGAGGAATAATGAGGGGGTCGCCGGTCTGGGCGCTTGGGAAGTCTTTTGGGCGCAGTTTGCTCAGACCGTCTTGGTCGCCGTCGGCGAGTGGCCACCCAAACCTTCTGAACTCGTCATACGAAGGCATGTCCTTCACGTCTCGGTGGTCGTGGTACTCAAAGTTGGCACCGGCATACGGTGCTGGGGGGATCTCGATCGAGTTGCGTCCAGTTTCATCCTTGATGATTCTACCAGAAAGATGTGGGTGCTGGTATATGTAGCGCGCGAGGCCGCGTTTGCAGTCTTCGTAGAGCTGTCGGGGGTCGGCGTCTGGCTTCAAAGGGAAGAATTCAGTCGGTGAAGGATAGACTGGCGCCGTCAAGTTATCCAGAGTAGATAATCTGATGAGAGCAGAATGCACAGGGCCCGCAGGCTCAACCCATGAGCTGAGCAGAGTTGGCGGGTCCATAGAACTGTGAAGCGCCTTTCACGGCGAAGAGAGAGAATACAGAATCGTGTACTTCGTTTATCGAGGTCTTGGGAAAGTGACACTAAATAAATAAAAAATATTCCATTGGTTAGACGTCAAGGGCTTGCACTCGGTAATTGTTGATCGTGCCACTTAGAATCGCATCCTATCTCACCCAACACCAGATAAGGGCCGAGATTACGCGCGAAGTTGACCTTCAGCTGGTGTACTACGTCCATTTTAGTATGTCTCTTTGACGATAGTTAATCTTCAGTAGACTAGCTTGCGCGCACTTATCAGGGGATCGTCATGGAGTGGAGTGATCGCCGTACTGTTTTGGTTGCAATTGGTCGCCATGACCAACTGCCGAAGGAAAGCAATGATTGCATGTCTCAGCTTTTGGCTCCCGAACCTCACGCCTCAACTGACATGCCGACTTGACTAGATCTACTTGAGGCAAGAAGTTCTGGGCTACGGGATAAACAGAAATACGTAATTGCAGGGGGAGATTTATCAAAAAATGTTGCTGCAGCTGTGATAATGGATCCGAGTCTCTGCCTCCTCTCGACAGCTAACTTATATCAGTCGCCTTTTCGTCTTCTCCCAGCCGTTGTATGCACATTCGTTTTACTCACTATCCGTTGCCCATCCCTCTTGTGGGAACAGACAGGAGAAGATGTCTGGCACTCTCAATGCTACGGCCTCTTTACCGGCCAGCTCTGTCGTAGTCATCAGGCCACACCCAGATAGCCACGGCCAAGTGGTGAAGCTTTCTGCCATCGATCAGATTGCGCCTAGAGACTACATGTCGATATGCCTGTTTTTTCGACTGGCTCCAGATGCGGATAAGGAACAAATCTTCAGTGTCCTCCAGAAGGCCCTCTTGAGGACCGTCAGTGACATTCCGGAGCTTGCATGCTGCGTGCAGAAACACACCGACAACAGCCGGGAAGAAGTTCAGCTCCTATTCGACTCTAGCAAGGGTGTTGAGATCCATTACAAAGACTACACCTCGGCCGAGCTTTGTGGACTGTGGAACTTTGGCACGTTCGACGAACTTGAGCAGGAACACTTCCCTCTCAACAAGATGCCAAGGCACATTGTCTTCGGAACGTCCGCCAAGCTGGAGGACAATTTGAGGCTTCCATCCCTCATTCTACAAACCAATTTCATACCTGGAGGACTGATACTTGGAGGCTGCCTACATGTAAGTTTCCACTCTGACTTGGGTTCCTTTTTTTTTTGGTTTGGCTTGGGACAGGTTCCAAGGTCAAGTACTTGGATGGAACCTATTACGCCACATCATGTACTGAGGACGGTACTAATGAAGACATAGCATGTGGCTGGTGATGGCCAATGTAACTTTATGTTGTATTCCACGATAGGCGCGCACTTTGCTGCTCTCTCTGATGGACTAGTCAGCAGACCTACCGCGCCAATCCATTTCCTAGAGAGAAGTGGTCTCGTTGAGGGCGATCAGAGCGCAACCCTCGAGGAGTTCCCCCACTGGAGGCTCGCGGAAGACACTACCAAGTTCCTCAACCCAACGGTGTACAAAGCCAGCGAGATTCCCACATTCGAATATGCTACCTACTTCATCTCGGCCGAGAAGCTTGCCTTGCTCAGGAGCCGCATCGCGACCATGGCTCCCGAAACCAAGCTTGGCACAGTCGAGGCGTTGGGTGCCTTCCTCTGGCGTCACATAATCGTGGCCAGAGACATCGATCCTCAGAGATATCCTGAAGCGAAACTTTCCATCACCATCGATGCCAGGGGCCGTATGAAAAGCCCCAACGTCCCATCCACCTATTGGGGCAACTTTGCGGAACCAAACGCTGTGGCCAAGCTGCCCGTTGCCAATCTTCAGCAAGGTTCATTCTTGTCATCAACATCGGAACACCCTATGAGCACCATCTACCCCGAGGCGGCGCGCCATATCCAAAAAGCGATCGCTGCGGTAGACGATAAGGCAGTCAGGCGTCTTGTCGGTCTCCTCAATCAGATGCCCAAGAGCACGACATTAACGTGGAACGCCAACCGCTATCCTGGCCCAGACATGCTCATTGTCTGTATCCAGGGTCATAGATACAATGACATCTACTTCGGCCAGGAACTTAGCTATCCCTCGGCATTGCGAGTCACTGTTGGTGACACTGAGGGCAAACCTGACGGTCGTTGTCTGATTCTGCCACCACGCCGTGCCGACGGCAAAGGCCTTGAGATCGCGCTGCAGTATAACAGCACCACACTAAAGAGGCTTGAGGACAACATCGAGTTCGCGGAGTTCTTTGTACGTAGAAACTAATTCAGCTTCCTAAGGCAGGAGGAGCCAAGATCTGGGTGGTAGGACTTGTTCTCTCGCGTTTCCCCACGGAGAAAGGAAGCATCAAGAGAGAATATATATCAGTCTTCCAGAAGTCAATATATTTATAGATCTATTTACTTCGCAGTATCAATTGATAACCATTTGATTTGGGATTTAGTTTTACCGTCGCAACCGCCGTTGATTTACCCCCATCTACCAGCAAGATTTGGAGGATCTGACGACGGAAGATATATTAAACTCTGTCTGGCTTATGAGGCGTTCTTGTGTCAAAAGGTCGTACCCTTAAACTCGTACATGCTCAATAGGCAGCAGAAGATAATTCTCATCTCCTCTTCAGCGAACTTGCGGCCGATGCAGGTTCATGGACCTTGTAAGGAAAGTCATATATACATTGTTGGTCCACGTGCTAGGGAGGCTATCCCAGCGATCTGGACCGAACCGGCCCGCTGTGGGGCCCCAGTACATGCATTGGCAGATGGGTAGATGGCATTGCCGATGGCGTGGATGACGGTGCCGGCGGGGATGTGATAGCCGGCGAGAGTGTCGTCAACCATCGTTTCCGCAACGAAATGCGGCTCTCAGGATCGACGCTACAAGAACAGTCAAATTGAATTGGGCTTGCCCCGTTTCCAGATATTCTCAACATGTTGTTGCATTGCGAAGCCAGACTTACTTGAGCTTCAACTACGCTAATACGCAACAACGCTTAAAGTCTACTTGTATCTTAGTTTGTGGAGGCAGCTTCGCTCGTGGGTTGACTCGAACTGCCCATAGCCGCTAATTACAGGTCTGCGCGATTAAGCACCTTAAGCATTAAGAATACATAAAATGGACGTTTATGAAAAAAGGCATGGATAAAGGGTACAGTGCTGTGGCACACTAAAACAGGTGACAGAATTTCCCTACTACTTCAGCATGATTTATACTATTAATGGCTGACTGGTTATTTTTATGAGCTATTTTTCTAGTATAAAAAGTTTATATAAAATTATTTATATATAAAACTCTAATAACTATCTATAAGTTAAAATTTTTTATTAGAACTTTAATTCTTGTTTTAATTAAGCTATTAAATAATATATAAATTACTACTTTTTATGTGTACTATGTTAGGAAATTCTTTACATATGAGGTTTTAATAATTGCCAAAGTTAACTTGATTAGCCAGTGGTATTTAAAGGAATAGCTAATCCGGTCTCTTAACGGAGCTATTCTTTTTTTCTCTTCAATAAAAATTTTAGCCTGCAGTTATCTTGTCTTTTTTTTTAATCGTTACCTTATTGTTCAATGTGCTACTATAACAGCAGAATCTAGGTCCCAAGGGACCCGATTTTCTCTGTGTTATAGTCTTCTGCTGGATCTGACGGTTGGATCGTAGGATCCGACTATTGGGCGGCTGGGTGATGCAATCACTCACAGGTCAGGGATCCTGCAGCTGCTGGTGCAAGAGTTCTGATGGTATGAGTAAGATTGATGATGAATCCAGCTTCTGGAGAGCTGGATCTGGCTATATAGCTGATGGATTCAGCACATGACTAAATCACTCCTTTGTACATGTAACACCAAGGGACCTGATTTTCTCTGCCTTGTTCTCCTTAAAATGATTAAGACAAATCTTTAAACAGATTTTGAATTTAACCTCTGGAGCTTATACAGTTGCTATTCCTTCCTTATTTCCTTGTCTTCTTAAGGACTGCGTTTGCCCGGGTAGTGTCTTCACAGTGAAGTGTGCGCTCCACCATTTCAGTACTCTTTTCTCCCGGACATGCTTAGGTGGGCGATTGTTACTTACGCATTGGAATTAAAGGAAAATACAGTCTAAAATAAATGTTGTACATATTTCATTAAGTGGTAATTAATTAAAAGGCTGGAAAGGGGAAGAAAAGTTAAGAATATACATTAAAAAATAGGAACAAATATTAGAATATTTAATTTTATAAAACTTAGTATAAAAAGTAGTGTATTTATATTTATAATTATAACTAGTTTTTTTCTTTAGTTTATAACTTACTTCTTTAAAATATTTATAAACTTATTATGAACTTATAAAAAGATCTATAAATAGCTACACGGGTTCAATTAACGTTTTTCCGAGCTATGAACCTAGTAAACACTTTCTAATCCTCTTTAAAAACAAATAATCACCCCAACAACGTACAACGGGGCTATGTGGTAAGTATAGCTCCATCTAATACCCACCTCCTTCACTTGCAAGGCACGCTCTCAAGGCCCTCTGTCGCATCCTACTCCCTCAGCACCGTCTTCCCGATGAGCTTTGGGCTTACCGCGACCGTGACCAGGCCGTATATCGACCTCAATGGCGATACGCCTCACCCTTCGACCGTCGCGCGTCAGTATCCGCCTGCACCGGTCCAGCTCCTCCCCGTCCCGCCGGAGGAGCCTCCTCCCAAGCGGCGGCGCGTTGACGATGCCATCACGCGCCGGCGGAGCTTAAAGGAGTGCCTGCAGGCACAGGTGCTCCCCCATGTCAGCCAGGTCGTGAAGACGCTTCCCGAGGGCGTTTTCCACGTCAACAAGATGGCGGTCCAGGTACGTTAGAGGGTCTTCGGGGAAAGGGCGGACGTCGAGGGCTAACGTAAAGGGATTGTGTAGGCTGTTACGACAATCGCTCGAACTCCCAGGTTCCGGACGCGACTCGATGAAACAAATGGGTATCTAACTGCTCAAGACGAGACCCTCATTACAGTGCAGGCACGAGAGGAGATAGAGATGCTTATGCTAAAACCGGTAGGCGTGATCGGAGGTGGTATGCAGGCTACAAGCTGACCTTTGTGCAGGAATATCGCATCCAAGTCCATCAGCCAACTCCTTTAATTGGGCATGTACCTATTCTATCGATAGAACGTACCGCGGAGCCCTTATCATCAGAATCAAAGCCTCAGCCTAAGCCCGCAAATAACCCTGCAGTTGCAGTGACCTCGCACCACAAACTGAACAAAGAACCACCTCGAGTCCACGAATCATCGAGGCTTAGCGACTTCAGCCGACTACCATACCGATTACGAACCAAACAAAGAGAACCAAAGCCCGCTTCCCAATTCTTTTCACTCAAAAATCGGCCCTATCAAACGGCAGCTGGTCGCGATGCGATTTCAAGGGGGGCGACACAAACAATCCGAACAGCGCACAGTGTACCGTCACATCCAACTGTCTATCACGTGGATTTTACAGCAGACGAGATCTCCAAAATCGCCCGCTGCCTCTCCGCATACGAACCCCAGGCGGTTCCTGCTACAGTGGCCGCCCTCGCCCAACGATATCGAAATGAGATATACGATATCCCCTCGGTGGTTGAAGGGCAACTCAAGGGCCGGACTGCCGAGGATGTACGCAATTTCTGCACAGACTTGGCATCAGGGCAGGTCACTTCGCCGACTAACCTCCGCGTTCTGTCCATAGGCCAGGATGTCGACGACCAGAGAGGACAGGCCGTACGAACAAGCCGGGTCAGCTCGCTACTTCTAGCCCGCGAAATGGAGGGCAACATTGGCTTCGGACGAACGAGACAACTAGTCAACTTCCAGAACGAGTTTACAAAAGCTCGGGAGGATGAATTGCAGGTGGTGTCCGAGTTCACCAACTGCGCCGGAGACATCACGGCCGGATCTTGGGTCTCGGGCACGAACCTCATTTGTGGAACCACGGCGCATTCCGATACCCATAATCAGCAATACAACAAGCCCGGGAACTTGCTCCTGTGCTCCATATCCCAGGGTACGCTCCGGTCGTTTCCAGACCATCGCATACCCAGGCCTCGGGTAGAAAAGGGAGAGAATTCAACGGAAGCCATGCGCCGCAGTCAGGACCCGTGGCTCTACTCGTCGGTCGTATCATCGGACTACAGCAAGGACCGCGATCTCGCCTTTACGTCGAGCTTTGACAAAACGGTCAAGGTGTGGAAGGTCGATTCAGCAGGACGGTCTATGAAGGCTCTCGCGACATGGCAACACACAGGTAACGTCAACTTCGTCGCCGCCGCCAAGGATGGGTCAGGCCGCGTAGCCACGGCTGCAGACTCACCCACCGCCGCTGTGCGGATCTATACCGTCAACCCAGACAACTTTGCCGAGAGCTCCTACCAGACTCTCTCGTGTTCGCGAAATGACGCAGATGGCTCCAACAAGTGGGCGTATTTCCCTGCGACTCTGCAATGGGGGCTAGCGCCAGGAACCCAGCATCTACTCCTCGTAGGGTACTCGCCACGGAGTACGAGCGGAGAAGACCACGATATTCCGGAGGACAAGAGGAGTTCGGGAGAGATTACTTTATGGGATGCAGCCATGGGTCGCCGTATTCCTGTCATGACAGGCTCCACGGCCAATGTCTTTGAAGTCGCATGGCACCCGAAACTTCATCGATTCATCGCTGCAACTACCCCATGCAGCGCCACGGTTGCTCATAATATCCGGACCCAGATACACATCTTCCAGCGGGATAGGGAACGCCAGGACGGTGCCTACAGCCAGTTCCAGGCTCTAGACTGCTTCGCGTCGGACATCAACGAGCTAACCTTCATGCCCAACTCGGTCCGGCATGCCTATGTCACCGCGGCGTGTACCGACGGCAAGGTCTACGTGTGGGATACGGCACAGGGCGACAAACCAGTGCACATACTGAAGCACGGTTATCCCCTAGAAGCATTCTATGAGGACCGCGAAAGAGAGGACACGGGCGTCAAGTTCACGGCCTGGGGGTCCTCGCCGGATCGGTTTTACACTGGTTCCAGCGATGGCGTTGTCAAGGTGTGGAATGTGCGCAACAGGCGCAAGCCACTGGTGCGTAACGTCCTCGAAGCCCCGGGTGCCATCTCGTTTGGCGCCTTTTCTCCAGACCTGTCGAAACTAGCGGTCGGTGATGCCACTGGCCGCGTATTTATATTGTCCGTGGACAAGAGGGATGAGCCTGAGACCCATCTAGTCACACTCCCCGGGTCAAACCGCCGGGTCCGGCGACCCAAACCTGTAATACCACATCCCGAGCCTCCTCCACCGGATGCCGATCCCGACGACATGGCAGACGATGATGGCGGCTCAGATACCGATATTGCCTCTTACACTCACAAGACGTACCTCGAAACCCAACAGCTAGCCCTCATCCGAAACCCTGTCATCGGCGCCGTCCAGGGCCCAGCGTATGCCGCGACGGGCCTCTTTCGCCGGGAAGCTCACCTCAACGGCGACCCAGCGCTCCCGCTGCTCGCCGACTTTGAACGACACCAGCAGGCCAGCGAGGCCTCAAGCCGCGGTAGCCGACGCCGTTCTGTGCGCCGCATGAAGGTCCCTACACCCCCAGATGCTCGCCTCACGGCCGTCCACGACGGCAACTACCGGAAGGACCTCCATGTGTGGGAGATGCCGGACACGGAGACGGTGGAGCTCGTTGCTGCGGGGGCGCTGATGAGCCCTGACGAGGATTGGGGGTTTGCTTATGAGGAGCTGCCAGTTGGGTTATTTGACAATACCTCTCCATAAATACACTGGAACCTCATGTTATAGGCGTGTTATACCCAGTCATGTTCCGATATAGATTATGAGGAACGTCTGTAGATGATATGGAGACATTTAATACGACTTAAGTCAGTTGATATATGTATTTAACCATATTTTCAGTGGTATGTTTAATCTAACTGCTAATTTAATTTAGGATACAGGTTTATATATATTTATAAAGAGATGCATTTAGCTCGAGAGCTAGCTGTAAGCTTGCCACAAGAGACTGTAAGCTCTTTTATTATCAGTTGTATAATGCGATTTCTCTTTTTAGTCTAACAGCTAGATTAGCTATTATAACTTGGACAAACTGCTCTAACTCTTATAATATCTTAATACTTTACTTATAATATAGCTAAAAAGCCTTTAGCTATTTTTAACTTTATTTATTTCTACCATTAACATTTTATAAATATTAGTTACAGAGATAAGCAAGAGTTTTACAAGTTGAATATTGTTTGCTAAAGAGCTATTAAATTCTTGAAGTGCAAGTTGGGCATTCCAGCCTTAGACCTTGGTCTGTTCGCCGGCCCTTCCCGGTATCCCGGACCGCAGCCCGAGGGATATTTGGGCGGAAGCATGCGCTCAGATCTCGGGCGGGCTTACAGCGAATCGTCGGCAGCCGAGCTCCGGGGACTTATTACGAATGCGGAAGGGCCTCGGCTTTGTATCGGGAGAGACTGCTGACACGGACTGCATTTCGGGGTAGGGAGAGCGTCGAGTGGTCGATGTGGGCATGTGTCCAGAGTCTTAATGTATCGGTTCAAGCCGATTCAGATAGGAACCGATACCTTACACATGAATTATCATCTCCGCCTACGTGACACAGAAAAGCGGAGCAGATTCTAGTAGACTTATACGAGCAAATACATAGAGGTGAAGCGAGGGGTAAAACAGCACTATAGTCCAGTGCCTTAACTAAATAGGGCACGTATAGAAGACCAGATTTAAACAGACACAGCAATGATTTCCGTCTATTTCATATAAGCCCGGTCCCTATCACAGGCCCAGGACCACGTCTACAGCAGATAGTGTCAGAAAAAGAAAGACAAGGCGGCGAGCGCTTCCCGTCAGAGAAAAACCCAGGTAATCCAAGAAATAGAATAAAGCAACGGGTATGACCCTTTGAGCGATTATCTTTCGCCGCTTCCCATGAACGCCTCCTAATGCTTAGCAGTAACCTTGTCGCCGGTGAGCTTCTCAACGTAAGCCTTGGCCCTGTGTGTTGAAACCTGGTTAGCGCACATGTTCCAATAGAACGGAGATGGAAAAGGCAGGAAACTTACATGTCACCAAAAGCAACCATGCAAACCGTCTGCCAAATACCCAAACTGATACGGGGAGTGATGCCACGATAGAGACCCTTGAGGCCGTTGGACTCGTAAATGTACTTGAAAGTGTTGCCAACCGTCATCTTCTTGGGGCGGTTGGGGTCCTCCTTCTTGCTCTGCATCTCGACACGGATAACCTCGATGGGCTGGTTCCAGGCACTGAGACCACCACCAAGACCACTGGCGAGAATCTTCTCCCAGACGGCGAGCTTCTCACCCTCCTTCTTGCCGGTGGCTGTGCGAATCCAGCCCTCGGCGAGACGGCTGAGACCGAATCGGCTACCCCAGTTGGTCATCTGGCGGATGGCAACGGCGTTGACACCCTTGTTGATGCCACGGATGCCCTCCGCACGGTAGATGCCCATGAAGGTCTGGAAAGTCGATGGGGGCTTGACGCCGGTGGCAGCCAGCTTGGATTGGGTGATCTCGACTGTCTTCATGCAGGTGCAGAAGCCCATGGTAGCATAGGCCTGAGCAACACCACCGGTGATACCACCGATGATGCCACCGCCGAACTCGGAGGCGCCGGCGTTGCGAGCGTAGTATTCGGCCTCGGTAGCGACGAAGAGAAGGACGGCGCCCTTGGTGGAGGCTTCAATCCAGGCCCAAGGAATGAGACCCTGGTAGACTGTTGGAAAGAAGACGGACAAGGTCAGCTAATGCGATGGCATTGAGAGAATTCGGGAGATGCGAGTCGAGAGAGTCGGGGAAGATTGTGTCGAGATCTGAGAGGTCGGGCAAATGCAGATGGAGATGGATTTCGTTTTACTCACATCCAAGAGGACCACCTCGAGCCCAGACGCGTCCCAAAGCTGTGCTGAAGCCGTCGCCGCGGTTAGCGGCCATGGTGGTCTTGACGACCTCGAGGGGTTGGCCAAGGGTGGTGACCTCGAACAAGTTCAGGCCAGCGCCAAGGAGCAAGTTGGAGAACTTGACGGGCTTCTTCTCCAGCTTCTTGTCCCCCGTGAGGGACGCGGACGCGGTGGTGGCAGCCATTACTTTGGGATGTCGTGAGAATAAGGGGCCCTGACCAAGGGAAGAGGGTGCTTCGTCGCAAAGTGGGAGGGGGAGACAGAAAATAGGGACGTGAACGCTGGATGCAGCAAGCAGGTTGCAGCAGGAGCGATTTCAAGGAGAAAAGCGTGGGGGGGGAGCAGGAAGCTGCTGAGTCAGACTTGGACAGGATTGATGGGGGACGGAAAGTTTTGGCGGAGGGAAAGCCGAGGTTGAGAGGGAGAGAGAGGGAAGGAGCAGCTCTGGTACGGGGGAGTCCGGTGGTTAGCACGTGTTTCTTTCTGCCGGATGCTTTGCTTTGCCTTGCTTTGCTTTGCCTTGCTTTTCTTTGGCCTGTTGACCAGTGTCTGAAAAGGCTTTGTAATTTGAGGCCTTCAGGGATTTGGGGAGGACAGGGCGGGGAGGACAGGGCAGGGAGGCCGCGAGGATGGAATGCGTGGCTTAGAGTCGTGCAATAGAAATGGAGGGCGAACATGCAACTTACAGTGATGTGATATACGCGTCTATATCTAAGATGGCGATGAGAAGGAAGAAGGAGGAAGGGAACCGAACACAGGCGGAGAGGGATGACAGATTGCTATTAAATGCTCACGAAAGAACCCCCAAACGAAGCCTTTCCCCATCTAATCCGAGGGACTTGACTGCCTGACTCTGTCTCTCTCTGTCTCTCCTTCTCGCCCCTTCACCTTTCACCGACTGACTGCGCCCCGCCATGGCGATTCGGTGCTACGCATGCTATGCTATGACAAGCCGAGTGGGAGCAAGGCAAGTCAGATAAGATCCGGCCCAGCAAAAGATCCCATGTGAGAATCTGGGGAGGAGGGGGCGGCGGCGGCGGCAGACAACAAACCACCGAGAGCAGACGGAGCAGCTTTCTGTGGGCCGTCTATCTACGTACGAATACGGGGTGAGATTAGATTTGGGGGAAGATCAAAAAGACGAGAGCTACTTCCCCCTCTCACAGGCTTGCTTTTACGGCGCCCGACACAACTCAAGCCGAGTTTCTGGGGCCTGCCGAGCTGGAGCTGGAGCTGGAGCTGGCTGCTGGTCAACCAAAGAAAAGCCAAAAAGCCAAAAAAAAATCGAAAGTGGAGACACAGGGCATCCAACCAGCCAACAAAATGCGAGGACCCCTCCTCAACTCCCGCCCATTCCCCGATTTACGACCTGTCTAAATCCGCGCACGGGCCATCTTCTACCCGGACATCAAAGTCCAGTCAGCCTCAGCACCTCAACTGCCAAGCGGGCAGAATGAAGCATTCTAGTAGGTAGTAGTACATGGGAACAGCTCACCTGCTTTTCTGTAGGTAAAAAAAAAAAAAATTCTCACTGAGGCGCACTGCATTGCATCTGCTGTGCTGCGCTGACGAGTAAACTACAAAGCATCTACCTTCGATATCGTACACCCAAAGTGTTCCTCCAATTACTTGGCCTTGTCGAAAAGCCTGTCGCATCCCGGACCCCGTCCTCCCAACCTGCAGCCACTCGCAGCCCGCATCCCGCCCCTGTGGCGCCCTGTTGGCAAATTAGGGCCGCCCTTTACTGAGGTGCTCTCAACGGCCTCTCATGGAATGGAACTCCCCAACTCTCGTTCCCAACACCGATTGTTGAGCCCCCTGAAAGGCTGGGAATCCTGAATTCTCCCCGAACAGGCTCAAACTTCCCCCGGTCGCGGCAACCGGGACGGAGCTTTCTTGTGGCGGCAGACCTCCCGAGCTGATAGCTTTGGCGGTCGGGAGGCGCATGGATCATGTTTCTTGGGCTCAACGCACGGGGAGAGGATAAGAAAAAGAAAAAATTGTCAGATTGGCGCTGACGCAACCCGATATCGCAAAGCTGACCTGCAATCAAGTTCAACGTCGACAATCCCCTGAAACAGGCACAAGTCGGTCTGAGGGTCAGGAGTAGATAACCTACCCAGTAGACTCATCGAATTCGTCACAGCCATAATCACAATTGCGCGCGCGCACTCTTAGATAAGTTGTAAAAAATCATTCAGGCCCGCTTCACGACGACCTGTGTGGCTCATTACCAAACGAAAACAGTCCCGTTGTATTGTACAAGTGCCTTTGAGGTCGGCAGATCCTTGCTGCTCACTCGCCTGGCTTTCCTCCTCGTATTGAACAACTCGCCATCCGCGTTCCTCTCTCTGCCGGAATCTCTGCCGGTATCCTTTCTTATTCCTCCAGACTCGTCATCCATTTTACAGCTTCTTGGCAATCTCGACCCACTTCTCGGTAGAGAAGGACTTAGGGCGCTCGATGGGAGCACCGAAAGCCCGGTCGATGATGAGCTGAGGAAGCACACCGATGGCTCGCGACACACCGAAGAGGACGGTGTAGTAGCTGGCCTCCTTCAGGCCGTAGTACTGGAGGAGGACGCCGGAGTGGGCATCGACGTTGGGGTAGGGGTTCTTGGTCTTTCCGTGCTCGGTCAGGACGCCGGGGGCGATCTTGTAGACCTGGCTGACGAGCTGGAACATGGGGTCATCAGGCATGTTGGCTACATCAAAGTCAGCATTGCAAAAAGAAAAGAAACCAAGTTGTAGGGGTTTACGTACCTTGGGCAAAAGTGCGCTGAGCGGTGTAACGGGGGTCAGTCTTGCGAAGGACGGCGTGGCCATAGCCGGGGACGACACGGCCAGCGTTGAGAGTCGACCAGAGGTAGTCGGTGACGGCCTTGTCGCTGAGGTCATCGCCAACAGAGTTCTTCATCTCGGTGAGCCAGTTGAGCACCTCCTGGTTGGCCAGGCCGTGCAGGGGACCGGCCAGACCGTTAAGACCGGCAGCCAGGGACAGGAAGGGGGAGCTAAGCGCGCTGCCGACCAAGTGGGTGGTGTGGGCGCTGACGTTGCCGCCCTCGTGGTCGGTGTGGATAGTCAGGTAGAGACGCATAAGCTCAACAAAGTCGGCGTTGTCACCAAAGCCGAGCTGGTTGGCGAAGTTGAAGGAGTAATCCTTGTCCTTCTGGATGGGAGCAACCTTTCCGCCCTTGAAGACGTTCTGGTAGATGCGCGACGCGATGTTGGGGAGCTTGGCGATGAGGTCCATGGAGTCCTCAAAGGTGTAGCCCCAGTACTCCTTCTTGTTGATGCCCTTGGCGTAGGCCTTGGCGAAGCTCGAGGTGTGCTCGAGGGCAGTGACGGCCAGCGAGAACTGGGCCATGGGGTGGAGGTCGGTCGGGCAGTGGTCGATGAGCTCCTCGACGAACTTGGGGAGATCGGATCGGGCAGCCCACTCGGCGGAGAGGTCGCGGACCTGCTGCTCGGTGGGAACCTCGCCAGTCAGGAGAAGCCAGAAAAGACCTGGGAGAGCGGGGTTTAGCACATGATATGCCATCACGTAGCGCGTACACGGACGTGCGCCCAATGCGCACGGGGTCGCGAATCTTCAAATGATATTTGACTTACCCTCGGGAAGAGGCTCCTTGCCGCCAGGGGCCTTGGGGAGAAGCTCCTGGCATTCAGGGATGGTCTTGCCACGGAATCGGATACCCTCCTCAGAGTCGAGGACGGAACCCTCCCAGACCAGGCACTTGATGCCACGGGCGCCGCCATAGACCTGGTCAAGAGTGACCTTGTCGATGACCTTGGAACCGTGCTCCCTGCCATTGAATGTCAGTATGTATGTCATAGGTGCGGCAATATGTCAATATCAGTAGCCATTGCCCGCAACACGACCACAGAGGGTCGGCGGGCGGTCATCGAGGGGAAGGTAACTGACTTGCGCAGAGCCTTGACCTGCTCAATCTTCTCGGGCAGCAGCTCGGCGAATCGCTCCTTGAGGGTCTGCAACGGATGTCAGTGATGCTGTCCCATAGCCGAGGAATTGGACTCGCCCCGTAGCTCCCGTACGTACCTGGGTCTTGGCCGAGTAGCATCGGACCGCGTTGAAGGCGGAGCCGTTGACGGTCGACGAGCGGAGGGTAGCCCGCAGGGTAGCGTTGCTGAGACGGGTGACAGAGGCCATTGTGAACTGAGGGGTGATGGACGAAGGACGAAGCGGTGCTAGAGGAAGAAAGAATAGATTGGCGGAGGAGCCGGGGAGAGATGAGAGGATAGAAAAGAGAAATAGTCCAAGTAAAAAGGCGCAGGTAGGAAAAAAATAGGCCGGCCGTGACCTGGACCTCGGGGACGGGCACGGAGACGGGGTGTGTGGGGCAGTGGAGCTGGGGGAGGCAGTGGCCAGCAGCGCGGCTTCCGTTACGTCGTTGTTAGCAGCCCCGAGCGCCAAGTTACGGGGCGCATTTGCAGGGGTTTACATTTTGCAGGGCTTTTACAGGGGACTGTGCGTGGCCTCTGGGGACCTGGGGGGGCATGGAGGGCTGGGAGTCTGGTTCGGGGGGGGCGATGTCGCTGGTAACCTGTGAGGGATTGAGGTACCACCCCCAACCTGCAAGTGCAAGCCCCAAAAAAAATTCCCATCCTCCACCCATGTCAACCCTCGAAGTCGCCTGCAATTCGACGTCGGTCTCAGTGGCTCTCTCACAGCGTCACAGCCAGCTTTGTCTCGGCCCCCCCAACAGCCAGCCCGGCGTCTGGGGTTTGTTGGCTCCCGGGGGAGGAGAGGAAAGGGAAAATGAAGGAAGGGAGGGAAGGCTTGTAGCCAGTGGAGGAGGAGTTCGTGCCGCCACGGCGCAGCCATTCATGTGTGCGTGTGAGCCCTTCACCGACCAACGGGCGAGCGCTTTCATGTGAATAGAGGCAAGAGGCGTGTTTTGGGATCGGCAAGCAGGATCTGGATGGACGGGAGGGCTCGGAAATGCAGCGTGTTCGTTCCATCGTCATTATCTCACTCACGGGAAAGGGGAACTTGGGAGTGACATCCACCATCCATCCATCGTTTCTCCTCCCCCCTCCATCCATCCTCCACCATTCCCGTTGTTGGGCCCAGCTCCGGGTCTTGCGCGACCTACGCCACCAAGCAAGCCAGTTACACGTTGCACTTGCACGACGCTGGAGCTGTAGTTGGCAGCATTCCTCGACGAGTGCAGTCCCAGTTGCCTGGGGTACGAATAATACACGAGTTGGAGATGAAGCGATGTGTCTTGTCCCAAGACGCCGCCCATCCACGGCAACGACCCCTTGTTGTTGCAGCCCTGCGGGCAGCCCTGGACGGGGACAGGTTTGTTTGTTTGCCCGGGCTGCAATCCACTGCAAAGCGCTGGTTTTGAAGTCCAGATACCACCGAACCTACCGAACTGTGGAGGTGCGGCGCCCCCGTTTGCTCGGAGGACCTCGGCCTCACGGTGAGGTGCCATTTCTGGGTGTGTATCCTTGACGTCAGATGGGTTCCTGCTAACGTAGGATTAGTGCCCCCATGCCTCCCATGCCTCCCACCCACTCGCTCCGTAGCTTGGATCTGGCCTGCCTCTTCTTGCTCTAGCTCCAGCTGAGAATCTCTCTCCAAGGGTGGTCCAGGACGTGCTCCAGAAGCCCAAGGGTAGGCGCCCGGATCTCCCGCACCCATTGCCGCCACCGGCCCTATAGGCCCTTATTTGCGGCGCGTGCTGGCCGCTGGGACTGCCGAAGCCCCCTCCATCCGGCGCCAACTGACATCCCGTTCTGTTCTTTGTGTCCATGTCGTCCTGTGAGGAGCCGTGAGGAGAAAAGTAGCCCCTCACCCCTCCTCTCCGAATATGCCACCAGCCAGTATTCGTACGCGGATACGGAATACTCACAAGTACCCAACAAGTCTTCCCCCAACCCAGTCTACCAGTTCTGTAATTGTTGCCCAGAATCTCCGATCGTCCGACCAGCTCGGCTTGGGCAGCTGTGGTCGGCTATTTCGACCTGCGTGTCCCCCATGACAATGTCTTCCATGAACCTCCAGGGTAGCTTGTAGGCATTTTTGCCATAACCAAGGAAATAAAAAGTCGCTTGCATTATTGCCCTGCCTTCTCGGGTCCTGGCCCCTTGGAAGGCCCAATATTATTAATGCCGCCACGTTGTGAGCTGTACGTTTCACGGTGCACCATGTGGTCCTGGTCATCCCAGGCGTCGTTTTGTTCTTGACCGGCGGCCGATGACGGGGCATCTCACTTAATCGGATATAGACTGAAAGCCGGAATAACCCGCCCTCTTATCTAGGTAGTTCATTAGGTCTTGTCGTTGGGAACTTACATAATCAGCGTGGTAAGTCGGGGAACTCATACCTACACCGCGGTGCAAATAATATCACGTGACTTGTGCACCCCCCAGCAGTACAACTGGTTACAGGGTTTGCATGTAGGGCCTCGGGGAACGAATTCGCCAGCTACCTTAGCTAATTGACTATCTGACTGACTGACTGACTGCCCTAGCAGGCTAAAAGCTATAGCAGATAAAGGCCTAAATTATAGAAGCTATTGATCGTTAAGGAGGGGGCCATACCGCCGGGGGTTCACGAGTCACGTGATATTTATTTGTACCGCCGGCGGTGCAGGTATGAGTTCCCGGTAAGTCGCTAGCCAATCGCTGTAGATTATCCGGCTGACATCACATCCTGAGAAAAGCCCAACTAAGTCACGTGACTGCGCATGTGATTCACTCTAAGCAAGCTTTTCACCTTTTGGCACAGTGTCGGGTAAGTGCCGGTAGAAAACAGGCTGCCTCTCGAGTCGTCGCGTTTCGCCTTCCGAGTCCCTGTGACCCATAAACTGGCCCCACTAGGCACCCTTCTTGCCTCGCTCTTTTTCCTCCCTTCACATCACTCCATCGTCACCCAACGACGACCATCACGCCCATCACCATCGCGCCCATCCGGACGACACGGGCTGATACTTCCCCTCAGCAATATTGTACTCTTCTCGACACCCACGTAGTGTCGACGACAGCCACTTTAGACGGAACCCGTTCGGCACTTTGCCGCAGCTGCTACCAGCCTCTCGTGACGTGGTCGAACTTCTTGAGAGTCCCGACACCACAGTAGAAGGAAGACCGTTTCTGGCACAAGTCGTACCATACCGCACCGTACTCCTGAAGCCTGCCTTCTTTGTATTCGCGACATAGCGCCCTGGAGTTTTCTCTCGTATACACCTTCGTCAGTCGCGACTGCGTAAACAGGCCCACAGCCTTCGTACCTGGCAAACGCGGCGAAAACCCGCACCCGGAGAATTTTCTGTTTTCTCTTTCTCATCTCGCGTGCTTCAGACCCCCGGCACACGTCTGTCATTTTCCCGATCGCGTCCGTACCGAGACACCGTCCTTCCAGGACTGCTTTTTTGCGGCATCCCGTGTAGTCCGTGGATTTCCTTCTACCCGGCGCCATGGCTTCCGCAGTAGCAGACTTAGAGGCTGGTCTCCAGGCTATGCTGAACTTGAAGCCCCCAGGAGTTTCCGGATCCCGCATCACCAGTCTGACATCGCTCTGTGTGTCCAACATCCAGGTATGCTGTCATCGGACGCCCCGTTGCCCTTCTCCTCCGTCTGTTACTAACCCAGCATCCCCAGTCCGAGTCTGTCCTCATCCAGAAGATCTACACACATTTCAAAAAGGCACCAGGAACTCACAAGTTGGGAGTACTCTACGTCGTAGACTCTGTAACCCGAAAATGGTTGGAACAGGCAAAGGTTCAGGCACAGGCAATAAACAGCTCTGCCCAGGATGGAACCTACGCTGCTGGCGTCCACAGAGTGACGGAACTCATGCCCGTTTTGATGAATGACATCCTGCAAACTGCCCCAGAGGAGCAAAAGGTACGCATACTTGTACTCGCAATATTTCCCTTGTGTAGCTGTCTCCATGTGCCGTGTGCCATGGCGCCTCACAGAAGCTGGCCGGCGCCGCTGCCCGCCATGATCCATGAACTACTCTTCGTCGTCGCCTCGTATCGTTTGGACTGTAACTCACACCATACCCCATGTGCAGGAAAAGATTAAGAAACTCCTTGATATCTGGGAGAAAGGCCAGACTTTCCCCACGCCTATGCTCGAGTCCTTTAAGGACAAGCTCAGTGCCCCGCCACCACCAAGTATGTCGTCCTCAGACCACCCCCCCTTGCAGGCTGGGACCATGTTCTCAGCCTCAGCCTCGAGAAAACACCAATGTTCTAACCAGTATACTCTTGTAGCATCCACAACACCTCCCGGTAGCCCTCCGCCGAATTTGATGGCGTCGCTGCAAGGCCAACCCGCTGCACCAGCCGGTCTGATGCCCACTAACGGTTCCTCCATCCTAGAGGCGCTCGCCAACATTGCCCGACAAAACACCAACGTACCACAGACCACTTCAGTCCTCCCGGCTCCAACTGCGTCGTATAGCCTGCCTGCCACGGGATTGCCGAAGCCAGTGTCGGCTCTGCCACAGGTCCATATGCCCGTATCATACCCCTCGAACCCGCAGCCTGTAAATGTGCCGTCTCTGCCCTTTGGCCTGCCTCAGATGCCGGGCCAGAATGCTCTCCCAGGTGCTCTTCCGAACAACCCGAGTAACCAGCCCAACCCGTTCCCCGTCGCTCTTCCTAGCGCTGGGGCAGCTGGACAAGGACTAGATCCGAACGTCCAGCAGCAAATTCTGCTGATCAAGGCACTTGCCGACCAGGGCGTCCCATTTGACAAAATCCCGGCTCTGATCCAGGGTATGGGCGGCGGAGGAGTGGGGGCTGCGCCGGTCCCTCAACCTCCCGTCCCGGCGCCGCAGAATCCATATGCGGCTGGTCAACCGACATGGGGAGGACCGATGATGCAGCCAGATGAATCACGTGACAGGGACTACCAGGACCGTGTAAGAACTCCTCCAAGATACCATGGCCGATCGCGATCAAGGTCCCCTGATCGTGGCTGGGGAGCCCGTGGCTCGCCCCGAAATGGACGTGACCGTATGGATCATGGCCGTAACTCGCCAAATCGCGGTCGCCACGATGACCGACGTGGAGGTGATTATCGCCAGCGTAGCCCCCCAGGACGCCGTGGCCGGAGCCCAAGTCCAGCTCAGGATCTTCCCCAGGGTGACAGATGGATCGAAATCGATCCCAACGTGCCGGCGGGTCATATCAAGGTCCTGAGCCGAACCCTCTTCGTAGGAGGCGTAACGTGAGTACACAGCCTTGTCTCCAACGATGTCTCCAACCGTGACCCCAATTCGCCAAGTCGAATCATGCTAACCCCAATTTAGTTGCTCCGAGAATGAATTGCGTAACATCTTCAGCCGCTTTGGTACTGTCCAGACCTGCATCGTCAACAAGGATAAGCGACATGCTTTCGTCAAGATGCTCACTCGAAAGGATGCCGTCACCGCCAAGGACGGCACCGAGGACACTCGAAACCTAGAAGTACCCCTTCGTGTAAGTCCGACCACTCACTTCTTCCCCTTCTTTCTTTAGACATTCAGGCTGACTTTTCATAAAGACTCGCTGGGGTGTCGGCTTCGGTCCCAGAGACTGCAGTGACTATTCGACCGGCGTCAGCGTCATCCCTATCCATAAGCTTACGGAAGCCGACCGCAAGTGGATGCTTACTGCTCCCTTTGGCGGCAGTGGTGGCCGTCCCATCGAGTCCGGCATGTGCGTCGAAGAGCCCGATATCGAGATCGGTGCTGGAGTCTCCTCCAAGGCCATCAGCCGACGTATGCAGACTGATAAGGGTGGTTCCAACGGACCCAAGTCGACCCGCAACCGTGATGATGAGCCAGTACGCTGGCGACGAGGCGGCCGGGAGGGCAGCAACGGAAGCAATCATAACAACGGCGGCGGCGGCGGCAACAACCGCCGCGGCGACGACCACCGTGACGAACGCCGCGACGACATCAGGATGGGTGGCGTCCCACAAAACCTGATGGGCGGATTTCCCTTCGGCATCGGCACCTTGCCCAACGGCATGCCCAACTTTCCCGCTGGCTTTTCGTTCCCCGATCCGACTTCCAAGTGAGCGATGAATAGAGCGGCGGGAGACAGCTGATGATACCCGAAACGGAACGAAACGGATACGGCGGCCTTTCATGTCTTTTTTCTTTTTCGTTTGCTTTGGTCGAAGGGCGTTGGCGGCATGATTTCTTCTCGTATTCTCATGCCACAAAAGTTTAGGGGGCCTCGAATCTTACGGATTACGGCCAAGGAGGCGTTCATACCTCGTTACAGACCCTCGGAGGGAGGAATCTATCATGAGACGAGGCAGAACGACGACGAGGGAAGGAGCTGTTAGACTTGTATGAGATGAAGTTACTAGTATAGTAGTATTTGGCTACTCCTTAACAAGAAACAAAGTATGTAATGAATGCCATGCGGGATCATTTGCGTCGTGACTGTGTCTCGTAGGTGGTCAATGTCGAGATTGTAATGTGGTCTCGAGTTACCGGAAACAGTAGGAAATTTACCGCAACCTGTGTTTGATACGATGGGTGTTCCTATCATTTGCTACCGCAGGAGGTAGGTCTCAAGGGCGGTATCTACCTATTTAATACTGGTCATGGGATACGCACCCAGGGTGGCAAGCAATGGCTGCAACCGTCCCAAGAAAGGCTCATTCCGCTACGCCGCAAAGTAAATCAGAAAGTTTAGTGGTCTTCAATGATAATTGAGAGCGGTTTTTCTTTTAAAAGACAACTACACCGGGCACCCATCACGTCTACGAGGCACACGACAGCATATCGTCTCCGTCTCGACCCGACGGCTGAAAACGATCATTCCATGTTCCCACTCCACTCCACTCCACGAGCAAGGCAAGAAGAAGTAAGGACTAGCAACAAGAAGAAAGACTCTCGACCCGAGAGCTTAGCTATTCGTGCATGCGACCTTTTTCCAAGACGAGAAGTCTTGAAACAGCATGCACAATGCAAGAACTGCCTGGGACCGCAAGTGCCCCGGAACCCGCCGACTCGCACCATGCATAAAGCTCGCAAAGCAAACAAAACAAAACAAAGCAAAACAAAGAGAGAAGCCCCCCCCCAAAAAGGAATATCACGCCAATTTCCTGTTGCATCGGGTCCAGTGAGCCAGCGTGCGAGGAAGACAAAATCATGGCGCGGGAAAGTGGACTGATGGGGGTTCTGTCTGGGTCTGGACGGCAACAACTGGCCGCGCAGGCGCAGGGCGGACGAAACGTAGATGCAAGAGAACGGATCCAATGCCTCTAGTGTGAATTGTACATACATAGGAGGCATGCATATGTCTACAGAGGGTGTGAGTGCTATAACTGTGAGCTAGAGTGCGAGTGCGAGTGTGAGTGTCAGTGAATGATTGTGTGTGTCTCTGTGTGTGTGTGTGTGGGCTGGGACAACCTAGCGAACGAGAACCATCGGGATCCTGCAGAATCCGACGAAATTTTTTCTTTCATTTTTCTTCTCTCCCTCTCTCTCTTGCTCGCCGCCTCACCCCTTCTTCCTCCGGCAACAAGCACGGAGCACCCAGCACACAAAGACCGCACGGTGGATGAGATTGGACGGACCTAGGGGCGTGTCGAGATGGACAAGTGGATGAATATGTGGAGAGCCGACGCAGAAACCCTGCAATGGACAAAACCCTCCCCCCGCAGCCAGCAGGCCTCGAAGGGACCACATCGCTAAGGCGCGTGCGACGTGGAGAGAGAGGAAGAGGCCATCTTGGTGCTGACCATCGGAAGGCTCCGTCTTGGGAGGATGTCGGACCTCTTATGTTGCCAAGATGCACCAGAGATAATTGACGACGACGACAAAGCTGGTGTAAGTCCGAAGCTGGTATCACGTCCGACACATGACGAAAAGGACTCAGAGCAAAACATCGCCCTCGTGGAATCTCACAACAAGGTTTCTGATATGCACAGATGGGTCCGCAGACGATCAAAAGCCAGGGTAGGACGAAACAAACCCGAGGAAGCTGGCAGCCCGCGCGCACTATCGATATGAATGCGGCCGCGACGTTGAATCTGGGACGGTTACATCGCACTCCGCGACATAAGCACAAGCTTGGAACTCGAGGTATTGCGACGCCAAGTAACACAAGGCGTAGCAGACAAATTTGCGAGTTTGAGAGTTTGCCACGCGAGAGAACGATGAACTGAAACCATCCCCATTTAGAACGTGTGGAGAGGACGAGACGAGGCGAAGCAAAGTGAAGCAAGCAACGGCAAGGCAGGGTAGATCGTGAGGTAAGGCGAGGTAAGCTGGGGCGCATTGCGTCCTTCTACCCACATCTGCCCGCCCCAACCACCTTTGACTGTCGAAGAACCTCTCTCTATTGCCTCTCTTGCCACCGTCAAGTCTGTCACGAATCGAGACCAACGAGAGGAAAACCCCTCGATCCCTCACCTAACCCGCGCACGCTACAGGGCGGCAACCCCACAAACAGGCGGCCCGCCGGTCGTCCGGCAGGCTGCACACGACCTCTCATGCAACCGGCTTTGGGGGTGGAGGGCTGGGGTTGTGCCTCGTGGCACGACGCCCGCAGCCTGCATCAACTGAACAGCCATAGATAGCCAAGATGGCTGGCTTATGTTGCTCGCTGCAAGCCGTGAGTTGCGAGGGTTCTATCTGTGGGTTGTCCATGGATGAGGCAAATATGTTTCAACAACCGGTCGTTCCTCGCTTCATGGCTCTTGGCATATCCGGAGTGATGGAAGACAAGATTGGCCCGTTCATAGTCCATTAGCACTGATATCTGACGAGCAAGTGTCTTGGACCTGCTTGGTATTCTCCATGGTTTTCCATCTTGGGGCAGGGGATGCCAATGGCACTGCGGCCAAGACCTGGGGTAGGACAAGAAAGGCGACGAGGGTCGTCGTCGGGCTTGCTGGTATGAAGAGCGGCTTGGACTAGGGTGCATTTTCCATACGTAACTGGACGTTTATTCCCCATTGAAGCTAACCTCCAGACAGACAGTCAGTGCTGGCAGACAATGCCTGACCAGATTCATGATCATCATCATGCTTTGCCCTGACCGCTTGGGGCAATCCGCTGTGGCATAACGAATAACGAATACCGAGATAGCCGATTGAGCAAAAGGAGGAGCTGACCGCCACAGCGGCCGGGTGATGAGTGAGGCCTTTGTGAGCACGAGCACGAGCACGTACCGTACGTCGTAGGTCGTGGCGGGGAGATTTCTCCAACCGCCAATCCAATAGCCGCCTCCGTTCGTGTTTGTATGAGTGAATTACCTGGCTGGATGCAGGGTCCTCTTACACACTTGGATGCTCCCATGTCCTCGGGCCTAGTTTTCACACCCGGCCGGGGTCCAAAAGCTTGGGGGGAGCCTGGGAGCCTGGGAGCCTGGCTGCTATCTTGAGCCTGCCAAACCCGCAACTTAACTGACCGCCAAAGGGCCGTCTTCAAGCCTGTTGTTCATCCGCGTACCTGCGTACCTGCGTACCAGCGCAGCTCGTGCTTCGCTCTTCTGACCTTCCAAGTCCAGGTACGCCGTCGATCACGCCCGGGACGTGGCGCCCGACCGACCACTCGAGTCAGGGTTGAGTCTTGGCAGCACCATACGTAACGCCTCAGCAATTGATCATGCAAAGTAAAAAAATCGCTAGCTTCTGAAAATCTATATGCGCTTGCTGTCAGTACAGACAATGACAGATTCTGATCGACAAAGCCAAAATGGGAGCCAAAATGAGGGCCAGAGAAGACAGAGAGACTTGGACCGAAAGGGAGAAAACGCGTACGGCTGAAAACTGTAAGTACTTCGTAAAAAGGAGGCAGTATTCGTAACATTGAGGCCCAGGCCCTTGAACAATCTGGTGCCGATGCCGATGCACTTGTTTCAGGTACCGTACGGACATGTTGTGCCGATGTCACGGCAGCCATTTCAACACCTCGAGGGCCAACCCACTCCGGCTGTGACATCATCCAGACCGTGGATGGGAGATGGAAAAAGTCGAGTGGTTCGGGAGTACGGCACGGATAGATAGGATGCAACAGGGAATGAAAGGGCATTGCGGTGGGAGGTGGGAGGTGGGAGAGGCTCATTACCGGCGTGCAGATGGATCACGGAGAAGATGGATCACAGAGATCCGACTAATTAAGCGGCCAAATTCCAGACGATGGGTTTGATTGACGAGTGATAGCGAGTGGGTTGTAATCATAATTCAACAGACACGTAAAAGAAAACAAAAGAGGCGCTTGATGTCCGGCCTGGGGCCGGTCTATTGCCTGGGAGATGTGCTGTAATGTCCGAGAAGCGACGCGACGGGGCGCGGGTCCTGAACCGAGGCCTGGACGACGGTGGGAACTTCGAGTTGCTGCGAGCGCCAACGCCCAACAGGGACCGCCCAGCGGCGGTAAGTTCGTGAGCTAAGAAAAGAAAAAGAGAAAGAAAAAAAAAAAACCCGAAACGGGAGTGGGCATCGGAAACTGGAGCCCTGCATTCTATTTGGCTCGCGAGCTAGAGGTAGTGAACGGCGAGACGGCGGCCGTCAGAGCAGGTGGCCAGAGCGTCGGTTCACGCGAAGGAATGCTGACGGCTGTGGTAAAGCTTCGCCGCTTCAACACTGATACCGGGGCAGCAGCAACGTCATAAGTGGCCATGTATAGCTCACGAGCCCCAATTCCCAAAGTAGACAACGGCAACGGTCGGCGGGCGAAGTCCTTCAAGGGGCATTTTTGCGGTTCCGCCTGGAGTTATTGAGTGGATTATGGTCAAGCAAGCAAGAGCCAGAGGGAAGTTTGATGTGAGTGCCGAGGGTATCGCGTGTGAACCAAATCGCTCAGATCGGTGCTAGCAGGTCTCTGCGCCAGTGGTTGCCAATCCCTGCAATTCAATTTGCGCCGCATTGTTTGACGTCGCGGTTTGGGGACGTACGTAGAGTTGGAGAAGACACCAACGATGTCTGGCTTCGTGATATTGAATGTCCATATGTCAGTGCACCGGGACATGGCTACACCGACGGCGATTATGGCCATCGACGAAACAAGCGTTATGAGGATCGGTGTTTAAGATGGAGCACGAAAGGCTTGGCAATTGACGTAACCCTGTCTCGCTTCCTACTACGTCGTAGATCATCGATGTGCGTTGTCGTCGTAGTCGTCGTCGTCGTCGTCGTCGTAGTCGTCGTCGCAGGCGTCTTAGCCACGGCCCTCGTGTTTGACGCAGATTGCCCAATCTTTTGACCGCGATACACCGCACTTGTCGCCGGTCGGGCGACGTGAAGATCACGGACGATGGCGAAGCTTTCATGGCGCAGTCGGTGTTGACATGCCCAGAGTCTTGGAAACTCTTGGGACAAGCGAGGGCTGAGCTACCACGTACGTGCGGGATGATGATCGGCCAGGGGCGCGTGGGACTAAAATGGAAAGCGAAGGCCTGGGGGGATCTTTACAAGTTACCAGTCATAGCAAATCCCCGCAAACACAACCGCGTACCTATTGCCAAGAAGGCCTGGAGTTGCCCATCGCCGCGGATGGCGGATCCTCCGTCCACGAGTCGATTTGGAGATGTGAAATTGGGCAGATGGAGTTGGAGACTGCAGCCTAGCCGCCATCGTACCCTGGTAGGGGTAGGTGCAGGCGCGGCGTGAAACAGCAAGCAAGACCGCGCGGGTTGGCAGGTGCAACAACTGCAAACGCGACTTGCAATGTAACTGCAACCCCCCTTCAACGCTGGGCGATGCTTGTTAACGATGCGATACATGCTGGCCAGAAAGTGGGAGTGGCCGCCAATTCCCGCACTCTGAGCGTCCAATCCGCGTCGCCAATTCCACTTCCACAACCGACCACCCACCCCCCGGGCCCTTAGCACCAGCGCCTCCCGGGCGACCCCGGATCCGCCGCCGGGTTATTGATGGGGGAAAACACGACGCAACAGCTGAAGAAATGCCTCGCCCACTCGCTTGCAAGTCATGGGGTGTTGACTGTGCTGTCTGTCCCCATCGCATGCCACCTCGAGCTGCAGGCAACATGTCCAAGTGAGATAAACATATCGACCAGGCATCCACAGTCGGGATGAGGAGGTGGATACAGCACTAACACCATTCAGAGGCCTTTGCCATATACAGTCAGTACACACGATATTGGTGCATTATGCAAATATCCCGCGAGTCCATCTGATCCGCCTCTGACGGTCAAAGAGTGGGCTCGACAAAATTGCGACTCATTTTTCTTCTTTATTTTTTTCCGTCTCCCCCTTTACCATCCGCGATACGGTGTTGAGGCCGAGAGCTGAGCATCATTACCGAATCCCGAAACATCTGGGGCGGCGGAATTCGGATTGACCACCACGATGAGCGACCAATGAGTGAAATAACGATGCCGGGTGTGCGTGTAAGTAAGTGGACGCAGGCGTAGTTGTAGGGTGGTCATGGCCAGCCAGTGAGCAACAATTCTCTGCCTTGACAGTACGAAGTACATGTAGACTTCGTACGTAGTCTAAAAGTGCGGGATTGAAATGGGGCAAGGGCATGGACTCGAGGGATTTGCGGGATAGGGCATTTGGAGTATCGCCAACGGGGAATGAACGACAGGCGCGGCAAAGAAAAGTCCAACGGGAACGGGGTAAGCTAAAATCGCGGATGTCACTGATGCCGGTCGCCGGTCGCTGTCGCCGGTACTGTCGCCGGTCGTTGGATGCGCGAGCTCCGACTCAGCGCGAGCCAGCGACTCAGACACATCGCCTCCTCAAACTTGGCCATCGACAACCTAAACTAGAACCCGGTGGCTCCAGCAGGGTAAAGAAGAGGGAAAATCCACCCCCGGTTTTTTTTTTCCAGCTTTTTGCCTCTGGCACACCGAGATACATGCGCGAACCAGAGCTTGACGAACTGTCGTCACCGGTCACACTTGAAGCTCACGGGCCAGGAAAAACCCTCTTCACCTTAGCCGCCCCTCCCCCCTCCTCCCCCACGGCCAAGCCGATGTGACACAGAGGTGCGCAATATGGCGAGGGCCTGCTGGCGAGGCGGATCGGACAACCAGGCGCCGTCATTGGCCCTCAAGCCCTGAAGCCCTGGGAGCGAGGTTGGGGAGGATCACGACCACCCATTCCAATGACGTAGGGAGAACAAGGCCGTGTTGGTGCTCGTTGTCGGTGACTCTGGGGCACGGCAGGGTTCGCCTAGGCTCGTCAAGCTGTGCGACTGGGGTGCCTTGGAACACCTTGACCGCGCTGAAAGGTGACAATTGCCATCGTGATCACCGCCATCGCAGACCAACGAAGACGAGAACGGGGAATTTGGACGGCCATCTTGGCCTCCACGCTACGACATACAGAGCATGCAGCCCAGCGACGCGAAAGCGACATGATTTGTCCGACGGGCTTCCAGAAGAATTCCAGGCTCCCCGTTCCGCCCGGCGACTAATTGGATTGCATGTACACACTGGTGCCCACTAAACCCATCCATGCGGCGCACTGGAGCTTGCACCTGGGAGCTGGCGTTGCGCACCTAGCGTTTGGCGCTCGACCCGATGCGGTTGAGGCAGCACTAACAGTACGACAGCATCATACTCAGTAGCGTAGCTTGAAGTTCGATGCGTTGGTGTTGGCGTTGGTGCTGGTCGCTGGTCTTTGTTGATTTCTCCAATCCGTCCGCATTCTCCCGCAGCTGGATCGAGGACGCTAGCGTCGCGCCTCATGCGTGCTGGAGAACTGGAGTTCCCTCGGCTGGTGGCACCTCGATGGTAGCCCCAAGTCCCGCAAGGCACCCCCGAAGGCCCCACCCAACCAGAGCCAAGGCGGTCGAGGCCAGGCTTGGCAAAGATCAAGGGACGAGGCAAATCCATGACTGCAACCTCGCCGGAGCGGGCGGTCGTACTGTGCGCCACACTGTGCCCCAACTTGCCAAGGCTGGCATGGTGCAACAGCTGCCGATAAGGCGATTGGACAAGCCCATCCATGGCACCATCACAGCCAGTAAGCGGCCAGAATCTGCATCCGGCCCACGCTCCCGTAGTGAAGGGTACGACAGGTACCGGCGGGACCCTTTGACCCCGACAATCTTCATCAAAACAGGACATCCAACGAGGGAGAGCTAGTTAGCAAGTGAGCTTACGAGGGATAAATATTCGGACAAAATAAAAAAAGCTTGCTGTTATCGCGGCAGAAATGACGTTCGTTGCATTGAGACACTGTCAATAATGTACACCCGGCAATGTTCGTGTCTGCGACGTGAATAACTTACATTGAATTAACCTTAGAGTTGTCGCACTCGCGACGCAGTCAATTGACTTCACTGGTGGCTATATTCGTACTTGGTTGTCTTGTCACAGGGTAGCTGTCCGAAATCTGTCGTCATCAGCTCCCGTAAAGACAGAAGCTATCCCTATCAGCCCGGACCGACATGCCTGGGTCCGTGGGGGAAATTGATTCAGGTCAGCGCTGATCCTGCATTGGTGGTTCACATCAACGACTCCCCATCGGCGGAAATAGCTCGCATTGTCCACGGAAACAGCGCCGTCGAGGCTTGATGTCTAACTCGTCCCTGTCAACCACTCTTCGTACACGGGCATTCGCATCCGCAGTGCGAAATCCGTACATTCGTGACTGTTACTTGCCGCCCGGAAGGAGTAGAGAAGCCTCGAGACTGCGTCCATGCTAATACCGAGCACCTGTGTGTTGCGTTACGGTGACCAAAGTCCGTAACTCGCCTCGGCCACGAGGATAGCCGTTTCTAGTTGACAGTCTCCATCTTTTGGTCCTCGTCCTGGCACGTACAGGCTTTGCTCCCTCCACAGTACGAAGTACGCGACTGTCCAGCGCTGTATCTGCCAGTTAGCTACTCTGGAGTTAGCCAGCAATCCAGCCAGTCGTAATTCTGCTGACCGCCAGGGCTGGTCGCCCAGTGTCGTCATCCTATCGCTGGTCGCCCAGTGTCGTCATCCTATCGCTGGTCGCAACCATCTGCCAGAGATACAATAAAAAGTACATGGGTTAGTTGGGGTGGAAGCTCGAGGAAGGGGGGGGGGGGGGGGGGGGGGGGGGCC
>QGQB01000029.1:0-14398 GCA_003385265.1 Neonectria hederae
AAGCTTACTATTATATAGATAAGGAAGTTCTAAAAGTTACTAACTATAGGTTTTCTTAATAGAATAATATTAGGGTTTACTATTTATAATTAGAATCCTAATTAAGAAGAGTATAACTTTATAATTAACTTTATAAAGAAGAATTAAAATACTCTTTATAAAGATATAATTATTAATAGAATTAATAAAAGGATTAAACTCTAAGAAGGGAATCTTATTAATAGGATAATAAAGTTAAATATTATTTTAATTAATAAAAGAAGCTTTAAAGAATTAAAAAATATTTTAAATAATAATATTACTTTTAATATAACTATTAATAAGAGGGTAAGAATAGATAATAAAGAGCTAGAAGTTAATTAAAGCTATCTTATCCTAATAGTAACCCTAAGGATCCTTAAGCTAATAAACCTAGAAGATTAAAAGATAGCTAAAGCTATTATAAAAAAGGAACCTAAGGAAGATTCCTACTTAACTATAAAGCTTAAGAATAAGACTACTTTAAAGTAAAGAGTCTTAACTATAAAGATTAGAATTACTCTTCTTTAGATTATTATAAATAACTTAGAATTTAGAAGATCTATAGCTAGAGAACTATTTAACCTTACTAATAGAATTATAAAGACTATCTAAATAGACTTTAATCCTTCCTATAAGATAAAAAGAATAAGGAAAGTTAAAATAAATAATATTATAGAATAGATTAACTTAAGCTTCTTAGATACTTATTTTAATGAATTATCTTAATGCTATAGGGTTAATACTATTATTATTAGTCTAAAAGGATTATTATTAGAATCCTATAATAACTCTTATTTTACTCTAGGGGACTATTTAGTAATAGATTATAACTTAATAAAGAAGATTTCCTATAGAAAGGAAGTTAAGAAATTAAACTTAGAAGTATCTTATAATATAATTATATAAATTAATCTAGCCTTAATTTAATTCTTAGACTTAAGAATAATCTTATTATACTAAGACTTCCTAAAGCTATAAGTAAAACTTAGGAATCTAAATAGTTATACTTAGGAAGCTATTATTAATACTAAAGTTAAAGGGAATATTATATTAGATTATATTATTAAGATTAATAAGCTTAATATTAAGCTTATTAAGGCTAAGATTATTTCCTTCTTAAAAGACTATATTATAATAGTAAGGGTAATTAAAGCTAAAGTCTATTTAGATAATATCTTTATTAATTAAATAATATATATAATTCTAACTTCTATAATATTAATTCTATTTATTTTAGGGATACTTTTTATTAAGAGTATAAAGACTACTTTTAACTATAGGACTCTTCTAGGTAAAATATTAATTTATTATTAGTTAAGAGATATTAAGATTATATTCCTAGTTATAGATAGAATTAAATAGAAACTCCTAATTATTATTAAAGAAATACTAAGAGAAATAAAGTAAATAAGGAAATTCTCTCTAAATTAGAAAGGGTAAATATCTATAGTTTAGAGGAAAATAATATTAAGTATCTTATTAAATATATTAATAAAAAGATAGCTAAGAAAATCTTTAAGATTATTCTTAAGGATTAAATAAAGGATAATAATCTAATAATAACTAGAGCTATTAAAGTATAATAATTAAGTCTAGATATTAACTATAAGGATATAATAATTTAAGTTAATATAATATATAAAAGGAAGATTAATAAAGTTCTATTAAGGGATAATATTCCTTCTAATAGATTTATACCTAAAGGAAACTTATTCTAAAGGGAAAAGAAATAGAGAAAAAGTTAAAAGAAACTTAGAATATAATTTACCCTATTCTAATTATATTATACCTAAGTTCTTAAAGATTAAGAAAGGTTCTAAGCTCTTTAGAGAGAAATTAGGAAATATTATTAACTAAATAAGAAATACCCTTTAAGATAAAGAAAGGAATATTTTATAATAAATTCTCTTTAATAGGGAAAAAGCTTTAGCTTAAACCTTTAAGGAAAAAAAGGAAATTAATTCTAAGGTAATACTTCTCTAAGTTATTAAAATTACTCTATATAATATATAGTATTTTAATAATATAGTAATTCCTTAAGAGAATAAGAAGAAAGTTATTAACTTTCTAAAAATATAACTAAAGAATAGAATTATTAAGGAAAATTATAATTCCTATAGGAATTATTAGATACTTATTATAAAGAAAGATAAAGAACTATATTTTATTAATTTAATAAAATAATATAATACTTATACTATCTAAGATAGTAAAATTCCTCCTAGAATAAATAACTTCTTAGCTAAGTTTAAGATATATAGAATCCTCTTTATACTAAACTTCTTCTTAGGATATAACTAAGTAAAGCTAAATAAAAAAAGTAAAGATTTAATAACCTTTAATACTTTAATAAGCTTAATAAGACTATATATATTACTATAGAGAGCTATAAACTTAATAGCTTAGTTTATTAAGATTATAATAAGAATCCTTCTTAATCTTCTCTTAGATAAAGTAAAGGCTTTCTTAGATAATATTAGTATTAAAGGTTTAGAGATTAATTATAATAGGGAAGAGAGTCTTCCTAGAGTTAGAAGGTTTATCCTTAAGTACTTTATTAATCTTAATATAGTTTTAATTAATATAGAACTAATTAGCTATTTAATTATTAATAAAAAGTTAATTTAGTACTAAAAGACTATTCCTCTTAAAGAATATATCTATAGTATAAATAGAAAGAAGCCTATAGAAAATAAAGTTATTAAGATTATTAAATAGGAAAAATACTATTCCCTAACTAAAGTTAAAAGCTTTCTTAGTATTACTAACTATTATAGAATCTAGATTAAGAACTATACTTAGATTATATAGCTTTTTACTTTACTACTAAAGAAAGATACTACCTAAGACTAGGGAAAAGATTAGATAGCTATAATAAGGCTACTAAAGGAAAAGATTATATTTACTTTTATTCTTATAATTCTTAACCTTTTAGAAGGAATAGGAAAAGTAATCCTAATAATTAATATTAATATACTTAGATAAGGAATTATCTTAATATAAGTTATTTAAGGAAAATATTATTCTATAAGATTTAAATCTAGAACTTAGATTAATACTAAGAAGAAGTATAATATAACTAAGCTAGAGTATAAAGGAACTCTTTATACTATCTAAAGGATATATATATATATCTATAGTTATTTATTTATTTTAGAGATAGATTCTAGAGTATTAATAAACTAATTAAATAATTAGGTAAATAATATACTAAGAATTATAATTATTAGATAGATAAGCTATATATTACTTTTTAACTTTACTATTAAATATATCCTAGGAAAGAAAAATATAGTTATAAATAGTCTATTAAGGAAGGAATAAAGACCTTTAGACTTTATAGATTAGAAAGCTAAGTAAAATATTAAGGATATAATTAATACTTATCTTAATACTATTCTCTTTAGGCTAGGAAATAACCCTCTTATAGATAATTATAAGGGAAACTAACTTATCCTAACTAAGTATCTTATAATACTAAAAAGACTTAAAGGAATATTAATAAAAGACTTTAAGAGACTAAGAGTAAAGGTAATATAGTTCTTTATTAAGGGAAGTTAAGTCTAGAAATAAAAATAGAAAGAAGGAAATAACCCTATGCTTATTATTAATAATAAGGACTTTTAAAAGTATCTTATAATATTATATTACTATTATAGGAGTTATAAAGGGTAAAAAGCAATAATAAAAATTATTTCTTAGTACTATTTTTAGTAAGGGATAAGATAGTCTATAGAGATAGTTATTTAGGAATACTTAATATATTAAGTATATTTAATATAAAGATTAACTAAAGAAATAAAGCTAATAGCTCTATAGTACTTAATAATAAAAATCTATATTAATAGGTAATACTTACCCCTTAATAAAGGTATAAAGTTCTTATTAGAAATTAGATATAACTTAACTAGGTAAATTAAAGCTATAGCTATTAGTAATCTTACTATTACTAATGTTAGAAGATTTATTAAAAGGATTATTTATTATTATAGGATATTAATTAAAATTATTACTAATAATAGAAAGGAGCTTATAAAAGGAATCCTAGATAAGCTAGATAAGCTAAGTATTATAATGTCTAAAATCTTATTCTATAATTCTAAGTTAAATAGGTTAATTAAAGTTAGGTATATATCTATAACTAATTACTTTAAGAAGCTTAGGAAGCTAAGGAAATAGGTAAATTTAGTTAAGTTAGCTCTTCTAATAGATAGATTAGTAATCTAAGGATTATATAGCTATTCTCTATTTTAGCTCCTTTATAGATAGGAACCTATCCTTCCTCTTAAAGTTAAAGTCTTTACCTAGAGACTTATTAATTAGGATAATATTAAGGATAGGGAAGATAAAATCCTAACTAGGATATAAATCCTAGAAAGATATAAGGAAGATATTAAAGTAGCTTAAGCAAAGGTTAAGGAATATTAATAGACCTTAGCTAAGAGGACTAATAAGTTAAATATCTTTAAGATAAGAAAAATACCCTTATTACTAAGAGACTTAGTCCTTTAGTATAATATATAAAACTATAATAATCTATCTTTTACTATAAAGCTTAAACTAAGATAAATAAAACTATATAGGATTTATAAAGCCCTTACTAAAACTAGGATTTATAAGCTTAAAACACTTATAGGAATTAAGCTTCTAAGGACTTATTATAGAGACTAATTAAAGGCTTTCTAGAAGGATTCTTAGGGTTAATAGATAAGCTTTAATAATAAAGAGATAATAAGACTACTATCTAATAATAAGGATAAAGAGTCTAATAAAAAAGTATTATATAATACACTTTATAAGCTAAGTAAGTTAGATTCCTTATTAGATAATCCTAAATTAGAACTTATTATTTAACTATAGAAAGAGTCTAGAGGAGATTTCTAAGTCTATATCCTAGAGATAACTAAGGAAGCTAGGGATTAATATATAACTATCTAAGTATTTAATAAGATACTTAAGATATAATACTAGCTAAGGATAGTAATATTACTATATAGGGAAGAGTAGAAAAGAAGAGGATATTAGGATTACTAGAGAAGACTAAATAAACTATATCTATAAAGGGAAAAGACTTAAAATAATTACTTAGACTAAACTTTATACTTACTAAAAGATAAATAAACCTTATAAGTAAAGGAAGAATAAGAAAAAGAAAGTCTATCTAGAAAAAGAAGAAAGTAATAATAGCTAAATAGTAATATAGGATATTAAGTATTTACTACTTATTACCTATTCTAAGGAGGAAGTCTTTTAATAAGAATTACTAATCTAACTTACTAAAAAGCTTAATATTTACTATAAAGAATCTAAGTAGAAACTTAAGTAATTTATCTATAGATTTTAGTATTAGATAAGCTATTAAACTTAGAAGGATACTCTAAGATAATTTAAGGGTAAGAATAAGGATTAAAGATATTAGAAATAAAGGAAATTAATATATTTAGAATAATAGCTTTATTACCTAAGGGGAACTTCTAAAGATCTTCCTAATAATCTAAAGTAAAATATCTAGGGAAAAACTTCTAATTATAATTAGAATAGTTATATTAAATATAATTAGTATATTAACTACTTATAAAGTTTTAAATTAAGATATAGATATAAAAGGGAATTAAGATATACTCTTAAAAATAGGTTAATATTAATAAATAGCTATAAATATAGTAATAGTATATAATTAAATTAATAATCTTAATAAAGGTAATAATAAGAACCTTAAGATAATAAAGCTAAGAAGGAAGAATATTAAAGAAGTAATTATTAAGATAAGTCTATTTAGCTAAGATAAAAATAAACTAAAGAGTATAAATTATTAAAAATCTAATTCTAAAAGTAATTATTAAATTATAAAAAGAAAGTTATTTAAGGAATTAAATAAGAAAAGATAAATAATTACTAAAGGAAGAGAATTAAATATTTAACTCTATATATATTAGGTAATTAAGATAATTAAGAACCTAAAAACTATAGAATTAAACTTAGAATAATTTTAGGACTTAGAGAAGTATTATATTAGATTACCTACTTAAATAGAAGAAAGAAAAAGGAATTTACTAAGGTAAGAATTAAATTAAGGTATAATATAGAGAAAGGTTTAAAGAGAATAATATTATAGTCTTTCTAGTAAGTATTAGCTTAATAATTAAATAAGCTAGAATTAACTTAGTACTTAGTAAAATAATAGATATTTAGAAGCTTTAATTAAGGGAAACCTAAGAGGATAAAAAGCTTATCTTAATAAGTAGCTATTATAGCTAACTAAGCTATTAAAAAGAAGAAAGAAGAAAGAAGTTAAAGAAACCTATAAGGAAATAATAAATCTAAGGAAGAGAAAGAAAGAAATATAACTAAAGAAATACTAAGTAATAAGATTTAAACTTTAAGGCTAATCTAATATAGCTATTTATAAAAAAAGAAGTATTCTAAGAAGTAAGTATTTATATTTACTATATTAAAAAAGGTAAATCTAGTAAAGTATTCTAATAAATAATAACTACTATTACTATAATTTACTATTATAAATAAAGTAATAATCTATAGTAAGGAAAATATTAAATATATAGTCTCTTAAAAACACTAATATATAAGCCCTCCTCTTTATACTTTAGCCCTAAAGTAAAGCTTATACTATAATTCTAATCTTTATATTTTAATTTTCTTCCTTTTAAGCTTAGATTTTAATAATTATCTTATTCCTTACTTTCCTATAACTTATCTATCTTTTAGAATTTCTATATACTTTAAAATACTATTATAATAGCTATTTCTAATAATACTAAAGAGATTAAATAATTCTTCTACCTTAATAAAGAATTAATACTTTATAAAGGACTTATTTATAATAAAGAGAATAAGAAGAGCTTCCTATATTATAATAAAATACTATTTAATATATCCCTTAATTAATTCTTAAATAAATAATCTTCTTTCTATCTATTTTAATTTAATTAGTTATATTAAGAGGATATTAGCCTATATTACTCTACCCTTAGAAATAGAGAAAAGATCTAAACTTAAGTTAAATCTATTTAATATTACTTAGATTATAATAAAAAGGACTTTAGCCTTTAGAAGGAATACTATACTAATCTATAGGAATTCCTAAGTAATCTTTAGAATAATAAAATATTAATTAACTTTAGTCTTATTATATTCCTTTGCTTAATAACTTATAACTTAAGAGACTTAGTTATTATTACCTTTAGTAACCTTAATCTTAATACTTTTAAAGTCTAAAGTAATTAATAGGGATAATCTAAGTACTTAATTAAACTTATCTAAGAGAAGGTTAATATTATAAAGAACTAATCTATCTTAGGATTTTAATTACTATAAGAAACTTAGTTTAATTATTAATTCCTTATTAGGATTATTTATTTTAGTAATTAAACTTATTAAGTTATTTCTATCTAGAATATAAGAAATACTTATTTCTATATTTTTAATACTCTAGAGAATAGGAAGAAAGAGTGATTTATAGCTATTATTACGATTTAGAGAGAAATTATAGCTAAAAATAATATACTTTATAACTTCCTTATCTTTAGAATACTTACTTCTTATTAAGATAGTTAATAGGAATATAATTATTTTAGAATATTCCTTATTATTCTAACTATCTAAGGGTTAGTTAGTTTATTAAAGGGATAAATAATTAATAAAGATATTACTATAAAGAGTTTTACTATTTAGGGAACCTTAGAAAAATTACCTAAGAAAGTTAGATTTACCCTTTACTTTTAAGACTAAAAGATTAAATAGACTAGAAAAATAAAGAAAGAAAATAAGAAAGGAACTTAAATACTTAAGCTTAATTAGATTAAAAGCTTCTTTAGCTATATAATTATAGAAAAACTAGGGATTAAGGACTTTAAGTATAGGAAAGGAAATACTAAATATATAATTAAATAATCCTTTAATACTTTATATTAATTCCTATTAATAAATAAGTAGCTTTAAATATTAAATATCTATATAAACTATAGTAGATTTCTAATAATTCTTTAGTTAAGAGTAAGATTTAGTAAGATCTTAGATTAATATTACTTAATTTTATACTTAACTTTACTTTTTAAATAGAAGATTTAAAGCTTATTTATATATTAATTAAATATTAATAAAATTAAGTTTATAATACTTATTAACCTTATTAAAGCTTATTTAAAGAAGAGATATAATATTATTACAGAACTCTTAATAGATTATAACTATAATATACTAAGAAGTATTATCTTACTTAGCTTTAGTAATTTACTATAATAATTATTAATCTAAATCCTTTCTTTCTCTTTATAATTTTTAGTCTTAACTTATTAAACTAGGAAAATCCTAATTATAATCTCCTTATTAAGTAATTCCTTTAATAACTCTTTATAATAATTATTAATCTAAATTCTCTCTTCTTCTTTATAGTCTTTAACCTTAGCTTATTAAACTAAGAGAATCCTAATTATAATCTCCTTATTAAGTAATTCCTTTAGCTAAATTCCTTTAAAAGTACTCTTAATTATAAGACCTTTAGAGAAAGATAATACCTTAAGTAAAAAAGGGTAATCCTTAGTAAGATTAGTATTAAAGTTAAAAGAAGTAATTAAAAGGATTAAATCTTTATTATTATTCTTATTAAAGATACTTACTTAAGCTTAAATATTCTTATAAGCCTTAAGAAGTAATATTTTAATATAGAATATATCTAAAAGCTTAGGAAGAAGTAATATCTTAATATAAAATATATTACTAATTTATATATTTATAAAGACTTAAATATTATAAACTTTAATAGTTTTAATAAGTTAAATTATTAGTAATACTTTCTCTATCTATATAGATAATTAAAAGGTTAAAGAAAAGTAGGAAATATATTATAATTCTAAAATAGGAAATAAAGTAAAGAAAATAACTATTAAAACTAACCTAATAAGTTTACCCTAGATTACTAAGTAATTAATATTTTATTTACCTAAGTTAAAGACTTTTATAACTTTTATTCTAGAAGGTTTAGTCTTCTTTAGCTAATAAGAAGAACTTATTAACTTTACCTATAGCTAAGTTATATTACTTATAATTATAAAGATTACTAAGGAGGAATAATACTATTTAAGGGGAGAAAAGAAATAGCTATTTTCTTAATATAATTATAATATTCTAATAGAAAGATAAATTTAAGAATAAGAAGATAGATTATTAAATAGATTTTATTTATTTATTAAATTTAGACTAGAAAAAGCTATTATAAGATACTTCTTACTATATATACTTATTTCTTTATTTAGATTTCTATAATAAGAAGGTATTTTCTTTATATATAATCTTAGACTAATTAAGGATAATTATTAAATTATAAGGGAAGTATATAATAAGGATCCTTAAATAGGTAAGCTAATAAGTTATTAGTAGGGATTTAATAAGGATAAAATAAATAGTTATAAGAGGGATAAAAGGATTATAAGGGAATTATTATTAAGATTAAAAAAAGATTTTTATTTTTATTTTTAAGAGAGATTTTTCCCTTCTTATAGAGAAACTATAGAGATTACTTTAAATTTAAAGCTTAAGTCCTTTACCTTTATTTTATAAAAGAACTTAAGATTCTTCTTTTCTAATTATAATATAAATTACTATTTACTCTTTATCCTTTATATACTAATTATTAAGCTAGTAATAAGCTATTTTTATTACAACCCAGGTTAGAACCAGGTAGTCATAACCAGTAAAATCATTTCAGTACCCACTTTTTCCTTCCTATTACAATGTATAATACATACACATTAAACAGGCTCTATTTAATACAGTTTAATACTATGAATGTATATACATTAAATAAGCACTATTTAATATAGCTTAATACTATTTAACTACCTAATAGTTATAGTATATATATACATTCACTTAGTACATTAGATAAGAACCTTAAGCTCCTTAGCTATTAATACTATAATTAGATTTACTCCTACTTAGTTATATAATAACTTACTATTATATATTACTAATATAATCTATATTACTTACTATAATATCCTAATCTACTTAATTATTAAACTATACACCTTAGACTTACCCTAAACCCTTAGGTTAAGCCTAACTATTATATATTAATAGTTCTTATTTAGTATATTACTATATTAACTTAAGTAATAATTTAAATTAGTTATTATAACTCTAGTAACTCTATCTAACTTAAATACTATTAAGGGGGAACCCCTTAGAAAAGATATTAATATAGAGAATATTAGTATTCTAAAAGGAATAAAATCTAATAAAGATAATAAGGAAGATATTATTAATCTTAAATATAAAAATTAATAATAATACTAAGAAATCCTATTATTATATAATACCTTATATAAAGTATATAATAAGAATTTTACCTAGTTTAGATAACTTAAAGAGTAAATCTAAATGCTTAATACTAATTAAATTTAACTAAATCTAAATAATAATATTATTATTAATACTCTCTATAAGTAAATTAATAACTTTAGTACTAAGTAGGAAAAAGCCTATAAAGAGTAATATAGATAAATTAAATAATTTAATAGCTTTAAAGTTACCTTTAATATCCTAAGACCTAGGGATATAGGTAAAATAATTAAACTTAGTCTACTACTAAAGTTTAATAGTACCCTAAAGAACCTCTATAAATACCTAATATAACTAAAGTCCTTTTATATATATTATCTTAATATATTTAGGAATAAATAACTTAAGGTATAATATAGAATTAGCCTTCTTAATGGAAAAGTACTATATAGAATAGAACTATACCTAAGGGACTTTATTAAGAATGCCCCTAAAAACTAAAAGATTAAAACTAAGGAACTTTTTAATAGCATTATACTATATAAAGAATAATTTATTAATGCTTATAAAGAATAAGATAAGAAATATAATACTCTTATTATAATTTAGAAGCTAAAATAGACTAAGGCTACCTTAGAATGCTTCTCTAAATTTAAGTACCTTATTACTAAGCTTAATTAGACTAATAAAAACAAAATTAATAAGTTTTACTAAAAGCTAAAGGATAAAGTTAAAGATAAGATATATAAAATCTTAATCCTTCTAATAAACTTTAATATTTATACTAAGCTCTATATAATAAGTAATAATTAACTATTTAAATAATAAATAGAGAAAAAGAAGGGTTCTACTAAAGGCTAGAAAAAGAAAAACTATTTTAATACTAATTAGAAAAGAAATAGGAATACTTTATAGAGAACTTAGCCTAGCTCTATAGAACTTAAAGCTATATAAAAGAACTATTCTTAAGTTAAATACTAGAATTATAGAGGAATAGAATATTTCAAAAGTAAGTATTAAAAGCCTAAGACTAAATAGAAATATAAGCCTATACCTAAAGGTAAGAATATTTAATTTATTAACTATAGTAAGATTATTACTATAACTAGGAGAAGTAGCTATAAGATAACTAGTACTAACTAATTTAATACTAAAAAGCCCCTCCTTAGTACTTAGTAATATAAAAGTAAAAATAAGAGTATTTATATAGGAAGAATATAATATAGGGTATAAGAGATCCCTAAAGGAGATAAGGGAATACCTAAGGGATAATATAACCCCTAGACCCTTATCCCTAAGGGAGTAGTCTAATTTATAATAAATAGTAAGACTATTACTATAGTTAGGAAGAATAAGAAATAAGCCCCTTTTATTCTAATCCTAGAAGAAGTAAAATCCTACTAATAACTATCTATTAAAATCTCTAATAGATAATTAGATTATATAGTTATAATAGATTATATAAAGTTAGGAAGTAATACTATAGATACCTACTGAATTCCTAAAGAATCTATATAACTAAGTAATAACTAAGAATTTAATACTAGAATATCTATATAATAGGAAATAGATAATTATATTTACTAAAAGTTCTATACTAGGGAAAATAAGACTCTATATATTAATGTAAAATAAGAAGCTAAATAAGTAAGAATACTTAAACTACCTATTACTAATAATAATATTTAAGCCCTAGCTAAGGAATACCTTAGTAATAATTATACTAGCTATAAAATAGCTCTTAGTATTAATAATACCTTTAGTAAAGATTTAGATAATAACTAAGAGAAATAATAGTTAAATATTATTATATTCTAAATTAAATTACTATAGTAAAAGAAGTATACTTATAATTAGTATAGTAAGTAAATTTAGGCAATAGAGGAGAATATATATTTATAGTTTAACTGTAAATAAGAAGATATTTATAATAGAGAATTAGTTTATATTTAGGCTAAACCTTAAAGATTAGCTATCTATAACCCTAATACCTTAGAACTATAAGAAGGTAATAATCTATACTTATATTTCTTTGCACTAGGATATAATAAGCTCTTATAGATATCTTACTATTACTATTACTATAAGATATATAAAAATAATAAAGTAGAAAATAACTATTATCCTACTTAAGTCAAAGGATTAGTTATTAAAGACTCTTACCTTAAGTAGGAAATATATAACTATACCCTAGTTAAACTCTTACTAAGGTATAATATAGTAAGAATTAAAGTAAGAGATAATTACTTCCTCTAATAATACTTTAAAGGACTATAGGACTTAAAATACTACCCTAACTCTAAGTATTAAGTTTACTTATAAATAAAAGTATAAGAATAGTATAATATATAGTATATTTAATGTTCTATACCTTATGCCCTTAGCTATAGATATTTAGAATATTCTAAATATAAAGAAGAAAAAGAGAAACTTAAGTTATAATTCCTATGAATAAAAGAAGAAGGATTTAACTTTATAATCTAAATTAGTAAGAATACTAAAGACTAAGTATAATACTATTATATTTAATACTATACTAATATAAGCATTAGTATTATAAAATATAAAAAGTTATCTAGATATAGATATAAGTAATATATAAAAATAGAATACCTAGGATATAACTATAAGAAACTTATAATAGAAAATAATAAATACTATCTATAGAAGAGTAGTAAGTAAGTAATAGGAAGGAAAATAAACTATCTCTAAAAAAGGCTCTATATATAATAGAATTAGTAATAAAATAAAAGATACTTAAGCTATAAGTATAAGTTAGGAATAAATAGCTTACTATATTAGTAGATAGTAAAGCTAAAGCTTTATATATTAATCTTAGTATAGTTAATAGGCTAAAGCTAATATAGAAAGATAAAGGAAAAGAGTCTTATATAGTATATAATCTTAAAGGTAATTTATTCTAATATGAAAATAGATTTATAACCTAAGAACTTAATTACTTAAAGGTTTTTATTAATAGAAGGAATTAAGGTATTACTCTTAATATTATACTAATATAATACTATAATATTATCTTAGGGTATTTATAGCTAAGGAAATTTAACCCTAATATTAATTAGAGAACTAGCTAAGTATATATTAATCCTAATAATATCTTCTCTAGTAATAATAAAGATAACTTAAAAGAGAAATCTTAAACTTTAACTAATAATAAGACTAATAGTAAAGGATAGAATAAGGAATAAAACCCTTTACTAACCCTAAAGGGAATATAATATAAATAGAAATAAATAAAATAATAATATATCTAAAGAATAATTAGATATATTAAGTAATAGTTTATATAGATAAATAGAAACCTTAAGGAATAAAAGAAACTACCTAAAGAAGAATACCTTAAGAATATATTAGTATAGTATTATATCTATAAGAAACTCTTTAAGGAGGAACTTAAGATAGGTTTACTATAATTTAATAAGTAGAGTTATAAAATTATATTAAAAGATAGAGTATTATCTATATTCTATAAAATCTTTAACCTTAATGAAATATAATTTTATATACTTAAAGAATACCTTAATAAAATACTATATAAAGAATATATAAGGGAATCTAAGTTATCTATAGATTATTTAGTTATATTTATTCCTAAGAAAAATAGGAAACTTAGACTTATTATAGATTATAGATAGTTAAATATAATTACCCTTAAAAATTAAACCTTATTATCTCTAATTATAGAACTTAAAGATAAGCTCTATAGGAAGAAAGTCTTTATAGCATTAGATCTTAAGGGAATATATAATTTAATCTATATTAAAGCTAGAGATAAATAGAAGACTACCTTTAGAATAAAGTATAAACTCTATAAATACCTTATTATACCTTTTAGACTTATAAATATACTTACCTTATTCTAGTGAATAATTAACTATATACTATAAGAACACTTAGATATCTTTATAGTATATTACCTAGATAATATTCTAATCTTTTCTAATACTAAAGAAGAATATATAGAATATATCTATAAGGTACTAAAAGTACTATAAGATAATAATTTATTAGTTAAACTAGAGAAAAGTTATTTCTATATTAAGGAAGTAGAATTTCTTAG
>QGQB01000289.1:0-30246 GCA_003385265.1 Neonectria hederae
GGGGGGGTTGGAAGGGATAGAGACGACTTACCACCATCATTGGGGGGGATTTGGTCGGGATGCCTTGTTGGGCGGTTGTTGGAGATATTGTCGAGCTCGGTCATGATGTAGTGGGAGCGCTTGACAAAGTCCCAGACATGGAACAGGTTGCGAGGCGGGGAAGGCGGAGTCCAAGCTGGGTGCGCCTCGATGGCTTCGACGAGATCAGAGAGACGGTTGGTGATTTCTTCACGGACCTCAGGGGAGGGGATAGAAGTTGGGGGGTTGGAGGCGTTGGGCGGGGAGGCGAACATAATGGCGGTGGTGGCGTGTGATGGGCTTGATTGGAGGAGATAGTGAAGATGAAGATGAGAGAAGATAAGCGAAGTAATATGATGAAGAGAAAGAGAAGGAAAGAAGAATGAAAAAGAGAAGAAAAAGAAGAGGAAAGAGAAGAGAGAGGATACGGAGGTGTGAGGTGAGGTGAGGTGAGGTGAGGGTGTCCCTTCTCCGCAAAGCTTCCCCGCTACGACAGGGACAGACAATGACAGGCACTGACGTCTAGTGGCTGACCTGACCAGTGACAATTGTGAGAGTTGACAGGCAGACAGTGGGAGGAGGGAGAGAGACAGAGAGAGGGAGGGAGGCTAGGGCGTCGTGATGAAACCAATTGCCTCCAATCCGCATGCGAGTCGTTGTTATTTGCTTTGGCGATGAACGGTCTCAAGCTGGGATCTGCATTGGGGGTCTGAGCCATAACATAACTGGGCTGTAGGAACTATTGAGGTACATATGTACCTACAGTATAAGTACTTCGCATAATACTACTACTAGTAGTAACCAAGGAAGGGTACGCAATTCGGAGCACGCTTCTGGAGAATAACGGTACACCAACTGGAAGCCAAGAGATGGCCAGGGCCCTGCTTCAGGAAAGGCAAGCGATCAGGCGAGCAAGTGGGGTGACGATGACTGAAGAAGAAAAATGGGTCCGTTCTCAGTAATTTGTCTTACTGTGTACGGAGTACTGTAATAGATGTACCAGCGGGTAGCCAGCCATAAGCGGGGAAACTATCGCCTAGTGGTCCATGATTTTCACGAGATCGGCCAACTTTGCCATGGTCTTTTGTGTTGCGTGTTGTAGAGATCGAACAGGAATTTGGGCAAAATTGGAGGCGGGGGACTTGGGTTCGCTAGGTACTCGCGGACGAGGGAATTTAAAGAGAAAAATTCAAGGCGAAACTATAAAATAGGTACGAAGTGGATAGTACGTAAACGATTGGGGGTAGCACAGGGGCGGGGGGTTGGTTGTTTTTCGATGCGAGAGGGACCTAGTAAGTTCTGAGCCGCAACAACAACTTGCAGCATTTCGTACAGATATATTCTGCGCGCTTAGACCCAGGAGGCTAGTAAGCCACAATCGATGGATGCAACGCGCGACGACTGGTAGTGGTAGTTGATTGAATGTTTATTTGGCATGTGACGGAGAGGATTAACCCAAAAGACGGGCGGTCTAGATGCTGTACAGTATTTTAAAGGCACTGTGGCTGATGTGAGAAGGAGATGAGCTCGTGTGGGGAATCTAATAAGGATGAGAAGGGCAACTCCGTGGGCTGATGATGGGGTTTGGCGCTAAGCCAGGGACTGAGTAGCCCGTCTCCCGAGGTGTGTTCGCAGACTCCCGTTGTTCGGCGCCTTTCCGCTGTACCACTCATTGGAGGTGCCGCGCGAATGGACTACGTGCAGGGTCCCAACGACACAAATAGCTATTAGTACTCCGAATCGATTACATGTACTCTGTACCTCGGCGAGATTCTGGACTCCGAATCAATTACATGTACTTCGACGAGATTCAGAACCTCAGAAATGAGACGTCGCATCTCCGCCGTTATGGGAAGGAAGCCAAGTCATCCGCGCAAGCCCACACACCCATTAAATGCTCCTCGTTGTTTACGCAAAACCCCGTCCCGCCTCCCTCAACGGCGACAACGCAGTTTAGCTGGAAAGAATGTCGTAGAATAGAGTGGCCCGCTCCACTAGAGGCATCCGCGATTGTCTTCTCCGTAGTGCATGTCATGGGCGGTAAGGATGTACGACACCGTCAGCCGCGTCTCCTCTACGACTTCTCGAACGACAGCGGCTTGGATGGAATTATCCGTCGCGTCGACCTCTCCGCCCGGAATCTCAAAGACATTAGGAATAGTACGGCTCTTCTTCGTTTCGTCTCAGCAGCAGGATTTGTTCCTCCTGCTTTGTGGAATCTCTTCTTAAGATTGCCGCGCCGACTGTGACCTTTTCGATGGGCGAAGTGCGCGTAGAGTTGATGTGCTTCTCGAAGGCATTACGGGTCATGTTAAGGTACTCCATGTTTGGCAGGGTTGATGGATGACGAATGAAGATGGTTTGCACTTGCAAGAGAGGATAGACTAGGTAGACCAGATATTGAGAGACACGATAAAGTGAAGCCTTTCTCTCTACCTTTTTGACCTGCAAGGCTGCAGACTCAACGTTGATCGGTCCCTACTAGTAGGTTCCATGCCGGTGAATAAAGGGTCCATTGTGTAAACCGCATTGCTGCACTGGCGTCTGCACCGTAGGCGCACTGTAGATGGCTCTGGGATTGGCCTGCGGGTACGGAGTACCGTGACCATGACTGCGAGCTGTGCTGTATATCTGCACTAGACGTATCCGCACTGTGGATATCTGCACGGACCGAACGTTGCACGCCCAAACCCAGAGTTCGACCGGGGTTGGCTAGATGATGATGAGTGCAACGAGAACTTAGAGGAAGGCGCGGCTGTTTTGACTAATGGACAACCTAATCCGTCGTGAGGCAACAACACTACGGCTGACTCTACTCGTCATGCATCACCACCAGCATTTGATACCCGTCCTCCGTACCTGTCATCTTCATCATCACTAACCACCTGCCGCGCAAACGCCCTCCTGCAGCCCTGCTCGATAAGCGAGCCGGTTGATATGCGGAATTCGGCCGCCGGGTCTGGACTCTTTTAGAAGCCAGAACAAGTTCAGTCCAGGGTTCTGTTCTCGTGCTGCAGTTGCTGTGCAAGGCCAAGCAAACAGCACCACATCTCGATCCGGGCCGCCACACCTTAAGTCGTTGCACGTAAGCGACCAATCTGACTCGAATTGGTCTTAGTAATGACGACAACGACTTTTCGATGCTCTTCCTTTGCCCAATGCACCAACAGTACAAACAGCCAGAGCCGTGGATCCCCCAAGGACCGTCAGGGAGGCGAGTTCGCGGATGGGGCTGGCACTTTTGTTTCCATGTCTAGGGGTCATCCAACTCGCCTTTGGCCGACGGGAATCCGAAAAAACATGGTCATTGTCAACATGGATGGTTCTTGCGTGTCTCGCTCCCGCCCATTCCTCGACCCGTCGACCCGGATCTGATCTGTCCCGGTGCCAAAGCTGCCAGAAAGGGAAAAACCCACTACGTGGTAGGCCAGCTTCAGGGACTAAAGGGGTCTTGGGAACTAAAAGCAACGGTAACTCGGTAAGTCTCTACTTACTTCGTTCTATTGCTCTAGCTCGTCGCGATCCAATTGCCGTCGGCCGTGGGTTCGGTTTCGCATCACTCGCCGTCTCATCCCGTATCCCGCCCTGTCATTTGGCCCATTTCCCACCCGTCCATGTCACACTAAATACCGCCTCGCCTCTGCAAGGGCACCCATGCCGCAGCCCGACGTCATGAAGATACCCGTCAATCTATCAATCTTTGAGTCTATGACCACCATCCCTCCATTAGTGCTATGGAGTATTTGTAACATGCCAGGGCCCTCTCTGAACACTTGACACCCCAGTCCAGCGCTCTCCTGCTCCGCCTCTGACTCCGCCGCCCATCATTCTAATCATATCGTCCATGTCTATCCCACGTTGCCCCTCGTCGATTGTTCCAACTACAACTTCACCTCAGTCATGACCGCCTTGTCTGACGGCGTCAACAACGAGCGACTTCACTAACCTGCATCCGGAATCTCCATCGATGACAGCCTCGAATACAGCCAGGCCTCGCTCCCTGGACTCTGCCGCTTCCATCATATCGGTGCGCTCTTCGAGTCTTTTCCACCACCCGCTACAGCAAAATCATCATTGCCGAGACGAATAAGATCCTTCACCCTATCCTCCACATCCGACCTCGCTTCTGCTTTGATCACGCCAGAATCTTACGACCGATCGAGACCGAATCCCGTCGCCCGTCACACGCCGCCAGCAATCCCACAAACCACTCGTCTCGTTCATGTCACCCGATATCCAGCCACGGGCACCGGCGACCAGTCCACCTCCCGCTCCTCGTGAGTCGCCGGGCCAAGACACCGAGCCCAACACCGAGTCCGAGTCCGAGTCCGAGTCCGATCAAGATATCTTCCCTTCTACTCCGACGACCCCCATCCGACCTCGCGACCTCGTCCGCCTCTTTCAATGCCAGATCTGCTCGCTCCCGTTGCGCGAACCCGTTAGCCTCCCATGTGGTAAAAGTATGTGCAGGCGATGCCTGCCCGAAATGCACCTGCGTGCCAATATATCTTATCCCGCTATTCCTACTCGCCTTCGAGGCTTTCGATGCCCATTCCCAGAATGCCACAAGGAGCATGCTCTTGAGGATTGCGCCGTTGATGTGGTTCTGAACAAGGCTACCCAACAACTTAGAGGTGATGTTGATCTGGTAAGGAACACGGCTCAAGTCTTGGGTGTCTCGACTCGCATTTATACCCAGGATTCGTGGGCTATTGCCGGCATTGGGTCGTTGAGAGACAACGATAGCAGCTCGCAGGTGCTTGAAGGCGGGAAACTCGTTGCGACTTACATTCTGGCGGAGGATGGCGATCTTAAATACCAGGCTGAGGTCTTGTACGACGAGCCATCGACGACCTCAAGCGCTGACGATATGAACGATGATGGTCTTACGGCCAAAACTCAAGTAGCGACACGCGCGGAGATGGATTGTCAAGTGTGCTATGCCCTCTTCTGCGATCCATTAACAACGGCTTGTGGTCACACCTTCTGTCGATCATGTCTCCATCGCGTCCTCGATCACTCTCGTTACTGTCCCATATGCCGCCGCCAGCTCGCCATCAATCCGCTTTTGAACAGTGCCGCCTGTCCCTCTAATGAGACTCTGGGTCGCATTATCCAGTCTTTCTGGCCGGACGAGGCCAAAATCCGTAAGGAAACGGTGGCGGCTGAAAGCGCGAGCCAGCTCGAAGGTTACGATTTTCCCCTTTTTATCTGCACATTGGCCTTCCCTAGCATGCCAACCTTCCTACACGTCTTTGAGCCCCGGTACCGTCTCCTGGTGAGGCGGGCGCTTGAAGGAGACCGCACCTTTGGCATGGTTCTTCCAAAGCACTCTCGGGGAGGCGACGACCCGGACTTTCACGAGCTCGGTACCTTACTTCGCATTGTCAACGTTCAATATTATCCTGACGGGCGGAGCCTTATCGAGACCGTTGGCCTGTCTCGATTCCGGATTCTTCGCCATGGCTATCTCGACGGGTATACCGTCGGTAAGACTGAACGAGTCGACGATGTAAGCCTCGAAGAAGAAGAAGCTATAGAAGCCGCGGAAGCCATCCCACAGCCGTCGCCAGAAGAGGCCACTACCAACGACGTCAAGCCTATGGAGGAGCTGTCAGAACCTCATCCCACAGAGCGCCCCGGCCCAACGACACCGGCGGACATTGATGCCATGTCGACACAGAATCTCATGCAGTTCACCTCGTCCTTCATCGCCCGCATGCGCACTCAGAGCGTCCCCTGGTTGACGGAACGCATGCTCTCCATCTATGGAGAGTGCCCTGACGATGCCGCAAACCTCCCCTGGTGGTTCGCTAGTATGCTTCCTGTTAAAGAACTCGAGAAGTACCGCCTCCTCGGCACGTCCAGCGTCCGCGAGCGCCTCAAGATCTGCTGCGCGTGGATCCTTGAGTGGGAGGCGGCCCGATGGTGAGTACAACAAAGCTTACCTTCCTCCTACTTCCTTCCAATCCCTCCTACAATCCGGTCAATCCATCTATTACAGACGTTACGTTCGCCACCGTTTATACCGCTGTCGCCGTCCTCGGATGAGAACCCAGGCTAAAACGATGTCATTTGTCAGGACGAAGCTGATATACAGCCGGCCAGGTCTCTCCGCGACTGCACCATCCTCTAACTGAGTACGGAGGCCTCATTTTACCAAGCATCATCATCCGGCATATTGTTTTTATTGCTTTTTACAAATCAACCATTGTACCGAATACCGAGACGAGCGATGACTATGAAGATATGTTCGCATTTGCATCGTGGCACAAGGAGAAAGAGATGGTGTTTCTGTTGGGCCATGTTGGGGAGGATTAGGCCATGACTGCATTCTGTACCGTGATTCTTGCTGATACCACTTTATTCTACAACCTAGATACATATTATATTGACAGAGTGCGCTGTTACCACAGGTCTGGGCCCATGTCTCCACCATACTTCCCCTGTGTGTCGACTGCAGCCGAGGGGTCACCCCAAGCTGGTGTAGGCGCCGCGGTAGGAGCCGCAGTCTCAACCCACGAACCAGGCATGACGTTGTTTGGTGGGTTGGAATTTGCCATGCTGTCCCCGTGCCGATTATGTTCCCAGCCAGCTGCGTTGCTGTTGCTTCCATGTCCGTTCTGACCATCTGGCATACTCGTATTCCAGTCCTTAGGACTGTAATTGGCTTTGGGCCAGGTATCGGAACCCCAGTGTTCGCCCTGCTTTCGCTGTGCTGAGTCCTTGCTTCTCTGGGAATGCTTGGCTGACCCTCCCCACTCGTTCTGTCCCTGCTGGCTGTCCCTTGTCTGATTCCACTCATCCTTCCGAACTGATCCCCCCCATTTGCTTTGCTGATCACCGGCTCCGTCGTGGTTGGACCATCCTTGGTTGGAATGTGGGTGGGCGCCGTCTTGGTCAGAATGACGCGTTTCCTTTGATGCATGACGGCCGTAACTGCTAAACTGCGACTTGGCTCTCTTGGGAAGGTAAGGGTTTGGCTTATCCTGGGCATGTTAGCAAAGTTGAAACATGGATAAAGGCGAAACTCCTACCTTGAAATCCTCTGGACCAATATTGTTCAGGCCATCCTTGTCCTTGTCCTTGCTAGACGGAGGGAACCCGGCACCTCCAGACATGACATACATCCCGCCATCCCCTTTCATTTGCTGGCCATCCAGTTGTGCTACAGGTTGGCCTGGGGGTCCTGGGGGGAAGCCCGAGGGAGGGGCCATGGCATTCCAAAGCCCAGGCGGCATCCCTTGAGTGATTGGCACATGGCTGTAGCCATATCCTTGTGGCGGTTGCGGCGGCGGCTGGGGTTGCTGTTGATTATTGAATCCGTAATAGTAGGGGTTCTGGGTGGGATGAGGTAGTCCCATTGGCAGCGGCTGGTTGTTGACAGTTCGACTGGGATATAGTGCATTGCCATGGTGGTTACCGTAGACTGGTCCATAGTAAACACGGACAATATTGTGTTCTTGGTCGTAGTAGGCGTTGGGGGGAGGATCTTCGGGAGTCTCAACAACTCGCTCTGTCTGAACCACTTCGGCACGAATAGGTTCGATCAGGTTCGGGCGCCTAGGGTTTGGGTGTGGCATTGCCTCTGGATAGTTGCCCTTCTTAACCCCATCCTTGTTCTTGGACTTCTTAGAAGTCGCTTTCTCGGTTTCTTCGACTTGTTTTGTCTTCTTAGACTTGCCCTTCTCCTTTCCGGAAGGCTTTTTTTCTTCCTTGTCCTCATCCTGGTCACTGGCTTCGCTCTCGGGTTCTTTCTTTTGCTTTTGTGGCCGTTTCTGAGTTTGCTTCTGTTGTTTCTGCTGACCATTCTTCTTGTCACCATCGGGCTTGTTCTTGTTCGGGTTGTTCTTCTTGACAGGTTTGGATTCCTCCTCGGTGTCTTTGGCTGACTCGGAGGTCTCACCATCGGCATCGGATGATTCTGTTTGCTTCCCGCCTTTCGTCTTACTGGACTTGGCCGCCTCCTGCTTCTTGGATTTGAGTGGTGGGTCGGGTTCAGACCCAGAGGTCTCAGCATCCGTCTCCGATTCTTCACTCTTGGGCTCCTCCTTTTTCTTTGCCGCCGTCTTCTTAACCTGCGCTTTGGCCTTGGGAGGCTTCTCGGGCTCAGGCTCAGAGGTCTCCTTGGACGAGTTCGAGGCCTCTGCTTCAGAACTTGATTCGATGTTTTTCTTACCACCATTCTTTTTCCCGTTGGTCGCAGCCTTTTTCTTGCCTTTTGCAGAGGGGTGGTCAGCTTCAGACTCAGAGGTCTCGGTATTTCCGTCGCTGTCGCCTTTTCCGCCTTTCTTGCTAAGCTTGCCCAACATGCCTCGCCCCTTCGCACAGCTCTGACACTTACAAGTGGGATGCGGATCGGAGTCGTATTCGCTTTCCGTGTCGCTGGACGATTTGGATTTGTGTTGCTTCTTGCCTTTGACAGGCTTGGGTGCATCATCAGAGCTATCCGCCTCAGAGTCACTCGCCTTGCTTGACTGGCTTGAGTCCGGAGTTGCCTCAACGGCAGAGTCGGAAGTGTCATCTGAGTCAGCGGCAGGAGGCTTTTGCTTCTTCAGCGCCGACTTCTTGGGAGCATCTTTGGTGTTTTTGTCGAAGCGGACCTTCTTAATAGCTGGGCCAGGGTTGTGGGAAGCCTGTTTGCGGCGACCAGTCCTGGGATAGGTGATCTTGAGAGTATCCTCTTCAGACTCGTCGTCTGTGGTAATCTCGACTCTGACCACATCTCGGCGTCTAGGCTTCGGCTTGCTGGGGATGGGCCCGAGAACGGACGGAATGGTGGTGCCAATGACCCATTCACAGAAGTTGGAGGGGCCAGTGACTTTTCGGGCGGGTGCCATAGGTGCAAACGGGCAGGGTTCGGTCAACGGGTTGGGTTTGACGAAGTGAAGCAGACGAAAGAGCGAAGTGATGAAACTGTTGTGAAGGTGTTTTGGAGAAAGAGAGGGGAACAGAGGGGGGACAGAGGGGGTGGAAGAGTTGAGTTGTGGTGTTAGCTACCTTAGGTTGTTGAACCAGGTGAGATGAAAGTGAAGGGAAAGTCAACGCGAGTTGACAGGCAAGACGCCGAGCCACATCACGCTCATAGTTGGCAAATGCAGTGTAGAGCACGGTTTACTGTAGGGGCAGAGACTTGAAGACGTGAGAAGTGTTGCAGGTGGAAGAACAAATACATCGCATGTAAAATCGAGGTGGTCGAAGTGGTAGGCAAGGCGGAGAAGGGGTGGGAAAGAGCGATAGCGGCACATGGTTGTTTCTCTCTGGAACATAGACCACTCGAGAACAAGAACAAGAACTCGGGTGTGGAGATCACCTCACAAGACCACCCACCATGGCCATGGCCATCATTATGGCTATACGTGTCGCCTGTTCATACTAGATCCCATTTCTAGATGTTCTTGCAGCGTCGCCTTGGCATCTTCGTCCTAATGGTCTTGCTCTCATAGCTTCGCTCTAGCAGCTTTGTTCTCGAAGCGTCACCCCAGCAACTTGTCCCATATAGCTTCGCCCTCCTGGCCTCGCCCTCATACCGTCCTCTCACAACTTCCCCTTGGGTTCCCGGTTCTGGGCCTCCCACCGCTTGTTGATCTGGACATTCTGATAGTACCGCACCGCCGCCACTGCAACGGCCAGTGGCGGACATCCCAGCAGCACCCACGCCCACCAGTCCGGATGGCCGCGCCGCATCTCGCCCACGGCGGTCTGCAGCTGCTCGCCCAGCTCCTCGCGCGTGCCGTCGTTCCACAGCACCACGCCCTGTCCGCCGCCGCGCTCCTCCGCCCTGCGCGCCTTCTCCCGCACGTCCGTCTGGCTGCGCACCCGGTTCTCCGCATCCTCGGCGCTCAGGTGCGCGTCGCGCGCGCGCAGCCGCTGCATCTGGATCGCCGGATCCCGCACGCCCACCACCACCGACACGCCGCAGAACCGGTCCAGCCCGCTCTCGAACAGCAGCGGGATGTCCAGCACCACCGCCCAGTGGCCCCGCAGGTAGCAACCGACCACCATCTTGAACATCTCCCACCGCACCGCCGGGTGCACGATGCCGTTGAGCACCTGCCGGTCCTTCTTGCGCTCCTCGTTGTCCCCGAACACGCGCTTCCCCAGCGCTGGTCGGTTAAGCGGTCTGCCCTTGCCGTCGGGGCCGTCTTTCGATATGTCCTGCGATGGCTCCACGAGTAGGTCCGGCGTCGTCGGACCAAAGTGCTTCACGATGGCCTTGTAACCATTGGTGCCGGGCTCCACGACCTGGCGCGCGATGACATCGGCATCTACGATGGGCAAGTTGTATGGCGTGGTGGCTAGCATCGACGAAACCGTCGACTTGCCTGTCGCAATCGAACCCGTCAGTCCGATGAGTAGCATAATGGTCTGTTGGTGATGAGCGGATGTAGTGGTGTTAAAGTCAGATGAAACCTAGCCGCTTGTCTTGGAGACTCGATGGAGATGATCTGATTGATACTGCGACATGTGGAATGATGCAATTACCGAGGATGTGCAACACCCGCCTCGCCAAGCCATCAATCAATAGAAGTCCGGGGAAGGATCCATTTTGAGCCGCACCAACCTTGGACGACACGGCTTCATCCATCAAATCAAGACCAACAGCAGTAAAATGCTAGAAACCTCAAACCGCAGTAGGATGGAATATCGTCAGTCAAGACATCACGAGAGACACCCAGATTCTGATGCACCCATTTTCGCATCTTGGCCATGGTTGAATAGGAGCTAGTTTGGCAAAGTTGAATGCGCATTGCCAGGATTGTCCACTTCAAAAACAAGCAAAAAGACAACGTTTTTGTGATCCGTCCAAAGCCAAATCTACAATCCATTGCCTATTAGGCAGCAAACCTCCTGTATTCCAGTCCCGCTGCCAATTAACCATCCCCTCCGAGACCTGATCGACGGTCGATTTGACGTATCCGTAGACAATCGCTCTGATCCTAAGTTCATTCAGGTTAGTCTTGAGTTTGAAGGGCGTTTCGCATGTCGCAGCTTACTTGAGGGGTTGAGTCGAGAGTGGCGTCACAGAAGTGAATAAGAGTTGCTTCGATGAGAAAAGAAACCACTGGAACCCGAACTGACTCATGTCATCACTTTGTGTTCCCGGAACAAAACCGTTGGTTGAAGTACTCACACGTATAGCACGGCACAAGGGAAGGTTTTACTCACGCGAAATCCGCACGGTGGGATGCCTCTGATGATTGATTGAGCACAGACCGACAAGGACACAGAAGGTCTCAGAGATGACTTACTGGTCGTCGACGACTAGGAGGGCATACGGATGGCGTAAAACCAACCGTCGTTGGTCACGTACCAACGACAATCTCCCAAGTGATCAATAGTAAACCGGTTGCGCTGGGTCCAATGGCCGTCAACCTCGCGCACATAATAGTACCGGGATGGGTCATCGTCAGCGGGCTTGAAGTCCTGAGGCTCGTAGAGACGGTTCTCGTGGGCGAACTTAATCTGACGGAGCTGCTCCTCGCCCTCGGTGCGACCCACCCCAGTGATTTCGGGGATATGGCCATTATTACCTGCATAGACGGGGTACCCTCCGTTGACGGCAGCACCACCCGTCAGTCCGGCCATGGGCATGCCTGCCATGTGATGACCCTGGGGCATGAAAGGCGGCTGGTTGTTCATCATGACGGGCTGCTGGCCCATGATCGGTTGTTGGACGAGGTATGGTTGCTGGGTGACAACATAACCATTGTGGGCTGGCTGGGGAGCCATATGACCAACATGTGTCTGCTACAAAGGAAACAGTTAGCACGGGGTTCTGGCAACAGTGAATCTAAAAAGTGATGGCAAAGTGGAACTCCCTGAACCACTCGGTTCAGGGAACTCGGCGGGATGGAAAATGCCCGCACAACCACAGCCAAGGAAAAGAACAGGAACTGTAACAGAAACCAGTAGCTCTACTTGCATAGTAGGTGTAGCCATTTAGGTAAAAAGTCTTTGGGACGACGACGGTTGTGCAGGCAGCGGTGTAGGCAACAGGAGCGGGAACAAAGGAGACAGAAGGGGGACGGACTTGAACACCAGGGACAAGACCCCCGTCAAAGCGAGGCACATAAACGTGAGGGATGGGACCAAACGTGGTGTCAGGGACGGGAGGCTGGAAGTGAAGCCCGTGGACGGGAGGCGCTGCGTTCTGGTAGTCACCCATGGTTGCGATTGCCTGAGGCTGCGGAGGCTGCGGAGGCTGCGGGTTAAGGCCGATGTAGGTGATTGGGGTTGTGTGTTGGGTGAAGGAAGCCTGGGAGGGGGCTCGCGGCGGGTTGACAACGAATTGTTGGTGTTGCTGCAGCTGGGGCGTGCCGTAGGAGTAGGTGTTGGTTGGCTGGTGGTTGAGGCTCAGCGAGGGGTTGGCAGCTGTGTGCAGTTGCAGGTAGCTGGTGGGCGCAGGGCCGACCTGGGGGAAACTCGAAGGAGTGGGATCGCCCTTGTCACTGCTGCGAGGGCTGCCGTTCTTGAGAATGCCTGAGCGAGCGCTGGACTTGCCACTGCTAATGTTGCCGCTGCTGATGTTGCCGCTTTTGATGTTGCCGCTGAAGCCGCCAGAGGGAGAGTTGGCCGTGGTGAAGCCGTGAGACCTGGCGCCCCAGATGCCGGTAATTGTGTCTTCGTCTGCGTCCTCGCTCGCGTCCTCAGCGTCAAAGTGCACCTGGCGTTGTTCCGGTGTTTTGACGCGGCGCGGTGTCTTGGGAGACTTGAGGTAAGGCGTGCCTGCGGTGGGAGTCGAGGGCATTGTTGCCTTATATTCCCGTTGCTGGTGGATATAGGAGGGAAAAGGGCCACTTTTGGTGGTGATTCAGGGAGTGAGATGCAAGCCACAGAAGAATTTCAGCCTGGAAGGCACAGTTCGAAATAGAGTAGAGGGTGAAGTTCAGGTGCTCCGGTGCTCAAGGGGGGGCAGAATTGAAGAACTCGCATGCCGCCGTCCCAGAGAACTCGTGTGTCCGCACGAAAAGCGAATACAAACAAACCCGGGCCCAAAAGGAAAAAAATACTCAGTGATAATGTTGTGGTCAACAAGCTGGGTTCCAAGTGGTCATTGACTGGGTAGTAGCCGTTTCGTCCATTCACTTCTGTCTCCACGGCATGTCCCTTAGTTACCACTCGGCGTGCTCCAACACAACCAACAATCACTCGCCGAGGAAAACATGTTGCGGACCAAAGAACGCAAACCCCGATGCATAAAACGCAAGAAACAACGAAAAGTCCAACTCACGATTTTCTGCAACGCCCATGTCTGGCCGTCGTGCACCCAGACCGACTGCTCAGGCAGCGTATCGAGGGGGTCTTCTTCATACGTGGACGAAGTCCAGGGGAAACACGGCAGGCACATTATCGACAACGGGTTTGATAAAAAAGTTGACTGTCTTTTTGCGGCGTGAACTGAAGGAATATAATCTGGTTGTTAGATGTTGAGTGTTGACGTTGTTGTAGGAGGAGCGTTGTGGTTTGGGGCTGTCTTTAAATGTGAGCCTGGCCTGAGAGTCGGCCTACCTCCTCCGTCACTCAGCTTCATTTAATGGAAGTCGCCCTATGTAGACTTTAAGTCGTTCTCTATTGTTTGTACATCCGTTTTAGGCCAAGGTAAGCAGACCTTCTCGATTGAATGACCAGCTAGTAGTCAGTCAAGCTTTTGTTACAGGACGCCACTATCCGCAATCCACATTTCACCACCCACAATACATAATCCACAAGCCATCATCAGCAAACCAACCTAGTACGCTTCACTCACCCACATCGCCCATCCCTTCATCCAACCCACCATTTCCAACACCACTCAATTCAGCGAAATCAGCAGCCATCCTGAGACGACGAAACGGCACATTCAACCAACTCAGCACTCGCGCCATCTGCCCCCCCTGCTCTCTCGCCTTGTCGCTTTGCCCCACCAGGAGGTTATCCAAGATGGCGAGCTGCTCGTCATTAAGCTCTGGTTCTCCAAACGTAGCTGGCTCAACGTTGTTCTTGAGTTCATTTACGTCTAGCCACAGGTAGCGAAGGTGGATCTTCCAGGACTGTTGGGATCCATTAGCATCTAGGTGCAATTCATATGTGATAGGTAGGGGGTTGCTTACTCGGACTACCGTCACGTATCTTCCCCGCCGAACACCTCCTTCGAGTATGTTAAGCGAGTTCCCGGCATTTAGCTGTTTCCAGCTTCTAATTCTTCCAGGTCCCTGTCCGGGTCGGATCATGTAGCTCTCCCGAGCATGATGTTTGAACCTCCAGGTCTTTCCGTCACTGCCAGGATTGAGACGCCGCGTGGCTAGCTGGTTCAAAAGGTCCCTTGTCTTCTCCTTGTCTTCTTCAGTGCCGTTGTTTATGACGATGCCGAATGTCTTCCGGATCTCCTTGAGAGTCTCTTGGCTCCGTTCATCGTCTGCTGGAGACCAGGTGTCCAGGCGGAGGAGAAACCCTGTAAATCCCACACCAAAAGGCATAGTAACACGTCGTACCATGATCTTACCATTCGGTGCAAGCTCAATTATGTTGACATGGTAGTATCTGGGCAGAAGTGCTCGTCCATCGATCAGGCGAGTCTTAGCGATCATTTTAACAAGACTCGAGAGGCTCTGAAACTTTGGCCTAATTTCGGCCCAGTTCATGGGAGGCTCGTTTGGTTTGTTTCTGTTGCCATCCCATTCATTCCGACACATTTCCTTTGCCTCCTGTTCCAAGGAAACCCTGACATAGAACATCAGCTTCCCATGTGCTGCGTTGGTAGAAATCACCTCCAAGGCATCTTGCCTCTTCCTAAGACTCTCGACGATTCTCTGTTTGGAAAGAGGAAGATGAGATGACCCGTCCATAGGTATATACCAAGTTCTGTCAAATCCGTCAAAAACGGAGAATCCTTCCCAGGGTCGTCCATCTCCGAAGGTCAGGCATGTCCAGTCGATATGATCGTCTTGAGAAATCACAATTGCTCTTGCCCGCCAGTGGTCAAGACACAATGAAATCAGCTCTTCCTTGTATTTCGGCGGGCTGAAAAGTTCCCAGTTTGTAGCTGGAGTCGGTCTCTTGGTCAGACTCTGTTGATCTGGTTTGGCTCTTTTAGAACGATTCGAGGTGGCTTTATCATGTTGGTCTTTCGCATGGGCTGTCTCAGTGTGGGTTGAGTCTTCGGCTTGGGACTGGCCCTGTTGTTCGACTCGCAGAGGGACAGACGTTGCCGTTTTAGGCGTTCCAGAGTGCATTGGTTCGACAGCTTGACATTGGTCTTGCACGACTTGGACAGTCAGGTCCGGTGCAATTGTCGGCAATGCAAGGCAAGTTGGGTGAACATTTGGGGACTGGCCTTGTTGCTCAACGCGCGGAGGCGTACATGATTCAGACGTGGGTGTTTGCATGCCGTCTGCAGTAGCAGCTGCAAGTCTGTTCACTTGTACGTCGTTTGCGGTTGCTGCCTCATTCGCCATTGCATGAGTGCGAGGTGGCCGAGGGCATCAGTAATGGAAGAAAGAATGTGCGCGAAAGTAATACAAACAACTCAAATAGCTAGGATGTAGAAGACGCAAGTTGGCAGTTGGTGAATACAATAAAGCGATTAAGCGTTCGAGGCTAGGTAAACAATGGGGCCTTGGGTACCTATATCGCTATCAAGCAAACAAACACCGAGATGGCAGTCACGGGCCAACCACAACGGGAAGCTGGCAGCTGGTGACCAGTGGCATCCAGTGGCATCCAGTGGCATCCAGTGGCATCCAGTGGCATCCAGTGGCATCCAGTGGCATCGAAACCTGCCAGCTGCCAGCTGCCACCTAGCGACCGAAAATTCGCAACCTGTAGATGCTTCAACCTGCCTCGTAACTGGGTATCCTGTGCAGGCATCCAGTAGGCTACGGAAAATAGCTTTTAGTCAACGCCAGAGCGTTCGATACGACATCTCAGGGGTAAGAAAGTAAGGTAGGTAATCCGAGATGTATCGTGTCTCAAGCGATCTTAAGACGTGGCCTTCAGTTCAGTGATTCATCGCCGCAATGGATGGCATCGCAATGACAAAGCTCAAACGAGGCCGCACTTGGCGATTAAATGCAAAAGTGTTGTCATTACAGACCAGACGCCCGCCCCTTGGTCTAATGTACGCAGACCAACCCGATGTAATATACAGTTGCCCATGGGAGGAGAGATCGTCCGTTCAAACATGCCTCCGAACGCCACCCAACGCTGTACTCTCAGCATATACAAGGGAAATGGTGTCCCGTCAACTGCCTTCTTCCGTTGCCCCCCTCTTCTTCTCATTCATGTGTCCGTAATTAACAATGCTCGATCTAGCATCTTACCAGCGGCTAACATGGCATATAGTCATTTATTCCAGGTACACCTCTTCAGTGACCCGTGCAGGTTCCATAGCAGGGAAGAAAGATCGTCGAGTAATCTGAGCGCATGTTAGTAAGAGGGACACAATCGAGGTTATTGGGGTGGCATTAGGGAGGCCACCCAGGGAGACCAGTGAGGGAATACGTACTGCCCAGACACTTGCCACAGAGGCAACAATACCACCAGAAATCATCATAGGACGAAGACCTCGGGTACTCTTGAAAAGCATGCCGCTTAGAGCACCGGCGAGAACAGTGTTGGCAGCGTCGTGCTTGCCGCGCAGGGAACCGACCAGAGAGTTGAAGCAGTTGTAGATGATAGCGACGACACCAAGGGAGTTCCCCAGGAAGGGTCCTCGTCTGGTGACGGCGTTAAGGACTGAGTTCAGTCGCAACTTGGGAGGCTGGCCATACGATCTCCGCAGACCCTCCTGCAGACCCCAAGCGCCACCTATCGAGAGACCAGCCAGGTATGTGATGCCAGTGCCGTAACACAGGTCGTCTGTGAAGCCACGGGAGGGCAGGACCGATTGTCCGCCGGGTAGGTCAGACAGGGCTGAATCTTCTAGGGAGATGTATTCGAGAGTATCGCGGTTGAGACCAGCGAGTGGGTGTAGTTGTGAGGGGTCCGCGAAGGCAGAACTTTGCAAAAATGACTCGACGCCTTGGCCTTCGGATGGATCGAAAGAGAGATGGTGCGCGGGCTCTGAGGTGTGCTGCTGCTGCTGCTGCTGCTGGGCCTGCTGTGGGTTGGGCTTGTTGCCACCGGTGAAGGCATTCCAGATCGACGACATGATGGCGGATCGCGGATCGCGAACAGAACAGAGGCAACTGGGGGGTGGTTTGCGATGTTGAAGTGGAATCGGGCTCGAAGTCGCAAGATCTATCCGAAGCTCGGGGACGGCCTTCCCGGCTCGAAAAATTTAGGTGCCACCCGCGACCTGGTCTGTGCGCTCCACCGACCGGATTTACGACTTTGAGTAAAGGCACGTGACATGGACGAGCCCTTCCTCCACGAAGTTAATGGAAGGTTCCAAATAGAACACATGAGACGGTTGAGAAGGGTTTAGATTAGATTGCCTAGCAGGTTCCTGCTTTCTAGAGATGGTAAGAAACCAACATGAGGTACGACATCGGTGGTTAAGAGACCAAATAGTATTCATTCATGTCAAGAGGGTATGACCGTAGCAAACTCCTGTGCCCAGTCACCTAAAAGGCACATTCAGATCAAGCGCGCAGTTTGGGTCTAGGCAACCCAAAGTGAATTGGGACTCGCAGATTTCAAGACAATTCCGGTTCGTGCATCTCAATATCAAGTACTTCCGCAACTCAGTTTGATCGTAGATGTTCAGAGCAAAGCGACATGAGTGGTCCTTCCCGCAATGCTCGCAAAAGAATCTAACCGCAGCCAAAATTTGGCTGTCAAATCTTTCACCCGCCTCCAGGCTTCAGAATTTTTGGACGATGCAGTCCTGGTTAACCCGGAACGAGAGTCCAGGAAGCGAGCCAGCTGGTACGCTTGACTCAGGCAGTTTTACGAGCACACGAGATATTTAGATGCTAAAAGAAACATTCCAAAAGAAATGTCGAGACCACCCCACAGTCAAAAACCCCAAAGGTTGTTAGTGGCTGATAGGAAGGTGTTCTCTTTACTCTGGGTGGCCGGGAACGGAAGGAAATCCAAAGAGAAATGGGACAACCCTCAGCAAGCCGCAATGCGGAGCCGCCGTTGAATTAATAAAACACATGGTGAAGTATTAACCCTAACTGATGTAGGGAGAGAAGAGAACTTTTTTTTTCACAGCGCGGGAAAAGATGCTTTTATGGAGGATGGTGGAAGAATGGCGCTAGCCCTATTCGTGGTACTCCACGTGACCGCGGTGAAAATTTGGTGCTGTGGGGCTGCCACTGGACCTTGGTGAACGGCGAGAAGCGTCCCCGTTGGTCAGCCATCACTCCCAGCCTCTTCTACTCCGTAATGCTGTGGAGATGGCGCTCACGATGCCACTTCGCTTCCGAGCCAAATTTCATTCTCATATATATGTGCTTCTAGTGGTCCAGTCTGCTCATGGCCCCGTTCGTAGCAAGGGAGGATTCCGGAAGAGGACCATGAAGAAAGGGAAGACCGGGCCATCATCACTCAAGCCTGGTTGTCATGCCATTCAAGCAGGGACCGACAATGCTTCCAAGGAGTAATCATTGCATCTCTACGTACCTAGATGATTATGACACTTCTAATTGCAATGATGGACCACGGCTCCTTCATCTGATCGTCGATAGCAATACAAGTCTATGCAAGATGCTCATGCAACTGGGGAGGCCGGAGATGCGTGTTGACAATCTTTACACTAGGTGGTCTACCTTATTGTGCATGATGGCGACACTGTCCAAATTTCCAGCCATTTAGGGATGGGCGCCTGAGGAATATTGGCTTATCAGTCATCCATTTTAATTACTTGACGGGAGGAAGTAGAACTTATGCCTGAATCCATTCGGATGGTTCGGGGTTACTGAGGTATCATTGTCGAAGACACTGCGGTTAAGTGTCCTTCCTTTAAATGCCAATCCGTACATATCATGACAGGTACAGTCTAGTATGGGGTGGTCCCTCGAAAGGGGAAATACAAGTCAAGAACATGTTCAGCTAGTTCGCTGTTACCTATGTCCGACTACATCTCCATTAACCCCACGCTGAAATGAACTAGCATTGAAATATCATTCAGTAGGTAAAAATCATGCGCTATAAGTTTAGAAAAATCGTACAGTGCCCGCTTAAACACTGTATTTTTAAACTAATATAGTCTAATATATTTATACTAGAATAATACTAGATAAAGTTATTTATAATATATAAATATAGAATAATTATAATATTAAGATTTTAGTTTCTTATATATTTTTTAAAATAGAAAAACTTAGCTTTAAAATTATAAACTTTTCTTTATAATTTAAATAAATATTATAAAATAAAAAGACATATTATATTTATTTACTAAATTATATATATTATAAAGAAATATATTTTAATTTTAATTTTTCTATTTTTAATACTTAATTTACTAGACTTTAAGAAGTTTATAAAGGCTTAAAAAATCATAGATTTAAAAGGCTATTTATTAATTATTTATTTAAAAACTAATATATAGAAAAGAGTTAGTTACAAAAGGTAAGGGTAAAAGGTTATAAGAAGGATAATCTCTTTGCTATAATTAGTCCATAGACTAAGACCTTAAGGATCCTAGTCCATTGGACTATATAATTACTTATGTAATTATTATATTATTCTATGACTATAGCCTAAAGGGCTATATGCATTATATCCTAGCTTTAAAAGCTAGGACTTATTATCCCTAGTGATTAACTAATATATAGATCCTTCTAAGGTTATAATTTCCTTTTAGTGCTATTCTAGACTATCTAATTACTATTTCTAATTTCTAGGTAATTTTCCTTAATCTTTTCCATTATATATAGTTAAGTAAGCAGTCTTACTATTTCTTCTGTGAAGATTAGTATAGGGGCTATTAGTTAGCCTCTTTATCTATAGCCTTATTAGCTTTAGGCTATTAGGTTTTCTTCTTATTATTATAGTAGTAGTTAGGTTAGCTATTAGTCTTAAAGGCCTTAGGGTAAATAGTTTTAAATTCTATAATAAGCTCCTTATTAATATCCTTAGTCTTCTCCTAAGAGTTATATTTAGGGCCCTAGCCCTTCTATTAGATCTAGAAGCCTTTAAAGGGTATAGTATTCCTACCTTAATTCCTTACCTTATAGTAGAAAATACATTTAATAATATACCTCTTAGAGTCCTCTTTAACTAGTTCTAGCTCCTTAGGTTAGAAGTTATTATTATAAGTAAGTTCTAGCTATTAGTATAAAATAATAGGGTAAATATACTATTTAGGAGGTAACTTAAGCTTAATAGCTAGGTTATTAATTATATATTTAATCTTAAAAAGTTTAGTATATTACTAGGACTATTTCTTCACTAGGGTATTAAGTAAGTTATATCTATTATAAAGATATAGGTAAACTTAATCTTTAGTCTTAAGCTAAATAAGCTAGTGCTTATTATTATACTATCTTTTAGCCTTAGTAATAATAAAGTCTAGAGTAAGTTATACTTCCTTTTATATAGCTTCTCTTAGGAATAGTAAATTAATAGCCTTCTAATTAAGTAGCTATATAACTTTTAGTAGACTATAAAGGTTAATACTAAAAAGGAACTTATAAGCTAAAGCTTATATATTAATATTATAAGTATTATTAAGGTATTACTATAGAGCTAAAAGGATATAAGTCTAGTTAAATCTAGGGTTTTCTATATAGTAAAATCTTATAGTAATTTCTATAGTCTAATTATATTTCTTAGAAATACTATTAGCTTAAGGGTAATATACTATAGTTATTATAAGCTTTATACTAAAGGTAGTCTATAGGGTTTTCTAGAATAAGGAAGTAAACTTTAAATTATAGTCTAAGATAATAACCTTTAGTATACCTTATATTATAACCCAGGTTAGAACTAAGCGGTTACAATCAGCAGAATTATTCCAGTACCCACTTTTTCCTTCCTATTACAATATATAATATATATACATTAAATAGGCTCCATTTAATACAGTTTAATACTATAGATATATACACATTAAATAAGTACTATTTAATATAACTTAATACCATTCAATCACCTAGCAATTATAGTATATATATACATTTACTTAGTATATTAAATAAGAGCCTTAAGCTCCTTAGCTATTAATACTATAATTAGATTTATTTCTACTTAGTTATATAATAACTTACTATTATATATTATTAATATAACCTATATTACTTATTATAATATCCTAATTTACCTAATCATTAAACTATATACCTTAGACTTACTCTAGACCCCTAGGTTAAGCTTAATTATTATATATTAATAGTTTTTATTTAGTGTATTACTATATTAACCTAAGTAATAACTTAAATTAGTTATTATAGCTTTAGTAACTCTATTTAGCTTAAATATTACTAAGGGGAAACCCCTAGGAGAAAATATTAATATAGAGGATATTAGTATTCTAAAAGGAATAGAATCTAATAAAGATAATAAGGAGAATATTACTAATTTTAAATATAAGAATTAATAGTAATACTAAGAAATCCTATTACTATATAATACTTTATGTAAAGTATATAATAAGAATCTTACCTAATTTAGATAATTAAAAGAATAAATCTAAATACTTAATATTAGTTAAATTTAACTAAATCTAAATAATAATATTATTATTAATACTCTTTATAAATAAGTTAATAATCTTAGTACTAAATAGAAAAAAGCCTATAAAGAATAATATAGATAAATTAAATAATTTAATAGCTTTAAAGTTACCCTTAATATCCTAAGACCTAGGGATATAGGTAAGATAATTAAACTCAGTTTATTACTAAAGTTTAATAGTACTCCAAAGGACCTCTATAAATACTTAATATAACTAAAGTTATTTTATATATATTATCCTAATGCATTTAGGAATAAATAACTTAAAGTATAATATAGAATTAGCTTTCTTAATAGAAAAGTACTATATAGAATAGAACTATACCTAAGGGACTTTATTAAGAATGCCCCTAAGGATTAAAAGATTAAAACTAAGGAACTTTTTAGTAGCTTTACACTATATAAAGAATAACTTATTAATACCTATAGAGAATAGGATAAGAAATATAATACCCTTATTATAATCTAAAAGCTAAAATAAACTAAGGCTACCTTAGAATATCTCTTTAAATTTAAGTACCTTACTACTAAGCTTAATTAGACTAATGAAAATAAAATTAATAAGTTCTACTAAAAGCTAAAGGATAAAGTTAAGGATAAAATATATAAAATCTTAACCCTTCTAATAAACTTTAATGCCTATACTAAGCTCTATATAATAATTAATAACTAACTATTTAAATGATAAATAGAGAAAAAGAAGGGTTTTACTAAAGGCTAGAAAAAGAAAAACTATTCTAATACTAGCTAGAAAAAAAATAGGAATACTTTATAGGAAACTTAGCTTAGCCCTATAGAACTTAGAGTTATATAAAAGGACTATTCTTAAGTTAAATGCTAAAATTATAAAGGAATAGGATATTTCAAAAGTAAGTATTAAAAGCCTAAAACTAAATAGAAATATAAGCTTATACCTAAAGGTAAGAATATCTAATTTACTAATTATAGTAAGACTATTACTATAACTAGGAGAAGTAATTATAAGATAACTAGTACTAATTAATTTAATACTAAAAAGCCCCTCTCTAGTACTTAGTAATATAAAAGTAAAGATAAGAGTATTTATATAGGAAGAATATAATATAAGTTATAAGAGACCCCTAGAGGAAATAAGGGAGTACCTAAGGGATAATATAATCCCTAGACCCCTATCCCTAAGGGAGTAGCCTAATTTATAATAGATAGTAAAACTATTACTATAGTTAGGAAGGATAAGAAATAAGCCCCTTTTATCCTAATCCTAGAAGAAGTAGAATTCTACTAATAACTATCTATTGAAATCCCTAATAGATAATTAGACTATATAGTCATAATAGACTATATAGAGTTAGGAAGTAATACTATAGATACCTACTGAATTCCTAAAGAACCTATATAACTAAGTAGTAACTAAGAACTTAGTACTAGAATATCTATATAATAGGAAGTAAATAATTATATTCACTAAAAGTTCTATACTAGGGAAAATAGAACCCTATATATTAATATAGGATAGAAAGCTAAATAAGTAAGAATACTTAGATTACTTATTACTAATAATAATATTTAAGCCCTAGCTAAGGAATACCCTAGTAATAACTATACTAATTATAAAATAGCCCTTAGTATTAATAATACCTTTAATAAAGACTTAGATAATAACTAAGAGAAATAATAATTAAATACTATTATACTCTTAATTGAATTACTATAGTAAAAGAAGTATACCTATAATTAGTATAGTAAATAAATTTAAGTAATAGAGAAGAATATATATTTATAGTTTAATTATAAATAAGAGAATACTTATAATAGAGAATTAATTTATATCTAGGCTAAACCTTAGAGATTAATTATCTATAAACCTAATACCCTAAAACTATAGGAAGATAATAATTTATATTTATACTTTTCTATACTAAGATATAATAAACTCTTATAGATATTATACTATTACTACTACTATAAAATATATAAAGGTAATAAAGTAGAAAATAACTATTATTCTACTTAAATTAGAGGATTAATTATTAAAGACTTTTACCTTAAGTAAGAAATATATAGCTATACCCTAGTTAAACTCTTACTAAGGTATAATATAGTAAGAATTAAAATAAGAAATAATTACTTCCCTTAATAATACCTTAAAGGACTATAGAACTTAAAATATTACTCTAGCTCTAAGTACTAAGTTTACTTATAAATAAAAGTATAAGAATAGTATAATATATAATGTATTTAATACTTTATACCTTATGCCCTTAGCTATAGACATTTAGAATACTCTAAATATAAAGAAGAAAAAGAGAAACTTAAGTTATAATTCCTATGAATAAAAGAAAAAGAATTTAATTTTATAACCTAAACTAATAAGAATACTAAAGACTAAGTATAATACTATTATATTTAATATTATACTAATATAAGTATTAGTATTATAAAGTATAAAAAGTTACCTAGATATAGATATAAGTAATATATAAAAATAAAATATTTAAGATATAACTATAAGAAACTTATAATAGAAAATAATAAATACTACCTATAGAAGAGTAGTAAGTAAGCAATAGGAAGGAGAATAAACTATTTCTAATAAAGGCTCTATATACAATAGAATTAGCAATAAAATGAAAGATACTTAAGCTATAAGTGTAAGTTAGGGATAAATAGCTTACTATATTAGTAGATAATAGAGCTAAAGCTTTATATATTAACCTTAGTATAGTTAATAGGCTAAAGCTAATATAGAAAGACAAAGGAAAGGAGTTCTATATAGTATATAATCTTAAAGGTAATCTATTTTAATATGAAAATAGATTTATAACCTAAGAACTTAATTACTTAAAGGTTTTTATTAATAGAAGGAATTAAAGTATTACCCTTAATATTATACTAATATAATACTATAATATTATCTTAGGGTATCTATAGCTAAGGAAATTCAACCCTAATATTAACTAGAGAACTAGCTAGGTATATATTAATCCTAATGATATTCTCTCTAGTAATAATAAAGATAACTTAAAAGAGAAATTTTAAACTTTAACTAATAATAAGACTAATAGCAAAGGATAAGATAAGGAATAAAACCCCTTACTAATCCCAAAGGGAATATAATATAAATAGAAATAAATAAAATAATAATATATCTAAAGAATAATTAGATACATTAAGTAATAGTTTATATAGATAAATAGAGACTTTAAGGAATAGAAGAAACTACCTAAAGAAGAATGCCTTAAGAATATATTAGTATAGTATTATATCTATAAGAAACTCTTTAGGGAGGAACTTAAGATAGGTTTACTATAATTTAATAAGTAGAGTTATAAAATTATATTAAAAGATAGAGCATTACCTACATTCTATAAAATCTTTAACCTTAATAAAATATAACTTTATATACTTAAAGAATACCTTAATAAAATACTATATAAAGGATATATAAGGGAATCTAAGTTATCTATAGGTTATCTAGTTATATTTATTCCTAAGAAAAATAGGAAATTTAGACTTATTATAGATTATAGATAGTTAAATATAATTACCCTTAAAGATTAAACCCTATTACCTCTGATTATAGAATTTAAAGATAGGCTCTATAAGAAGAAAGTCTTTATAGTACTAAATCTTAAAGGAGTATATAACCTAATCTACATTAAAGCTAGAGATAAATAGAAAACTGCCTTTAGAATAAAGTATAGACTCTATAAATACTTTATTATGCCTTTTGGACTTATAAATATACCTGCTTTATTCTAGCGAATAATTAACTATATACTATAAGAATACTTAGATATCTTTATAGTATACTACCTAGATAATATCCTAATCTTCTCTAATACTAAAGAAGAATATATAGAATATATCTATAAAGTACTAAAAGTACTATAAGATAATAATTTATTAGTTAAACTAGAGAAAAGTTATTTCTATATTAAGGAAGTAGAATTTCTTAGATATATAATCTTATATAACTAGGTTAAGATAGATCTAAAGAAAATTATTATAATTAGTAAATAGCTTAAACTAAAAAACATTAAGGAAGTATAAGTATTCCTTAGATTTACTAATTACTATAGAAGGTTTATTTAAAACTTTAGTAATTATACTATACTACTTATGTAATTTACTAAGAAAGGAAAAGTATTTAGATAGGATATTACTACTAAGAAAGTATTTAATAATATTAAGAAAATTATTCTAAGTAAACTAATACTAGCTACTTTTAACCCTAAATGAGAAATTAAACTTAAGATAGATTTATTAAATTATATATAGAGTTCCTAGATAGGATAAAGAGATAATAATAGTATTCTTTACCCTATTGCTTTCTTCTCTTATAAAATGTATAGAGCTAAACTTAATTATTCTATCTATAATAAAGAATTCCTTATAATTATTAACTTATTTAAGGAATTTTAATACTACTTCCTAGGAAGTAAATACTAAGTTAAGATCTATATAGACTATAAGAATATTACTTATTTTACTATTATCTAATAACTTACTAGATAATAATTATAATATACTAAATATCTTTTAGAATTTAACTATACTATTATCTATTGAAAAGGATCTAAAAATAGATAAGCTAATATAATAAGTTATAGATATAACTTTAATAATAGGCAAATTAAGATTAATAAATAACTTCTATACTTTATACCTAAAGGATATCTTAAATAGAAGTATATTACTATAATCTACTGATTATTCATTAATAAAGATAGGATATACTATAAAATATAACCTATCTAGGAAAGTATTATATCTATATAGAGAAAGAAATTCTAGATGTATTTATATAATAAGGAACTATAAAAGATAATGTTTAATAGACTAAATTAGGTTACTATAGATAAAGGTATAATTTAAATCTAAGGGAGTCTCTATATACTATTAAGATATAGAGAAAACTTTATTAAATACTACTATTAAACTATTAAATATTTATATAAATAGTTAGATAAATAGTTTTAAGGCTACCTTAATAAGTACTTTATTTAAAATACTAAAGAATCTAATAATTACTACTAATATAATATCTATTATTAGTAAGCTTTCAGTATAAAATACCTAAGTTATAAAGCTATATAGTAAGCAATAAATAATACTGGAAAAACATTAGGAAATACTTATATTACTATAAACTAAAATAACTTCTATGCTTAGATTTAATAATATAATAATAAGTTACCCTTAGATAAAAAAATAGATAAGTAATAAGTTCCTAGAGAACTATAGTATTAACTTATTTAAGAAATATATAAGTATTTACTTTATAAACATTAGGGAGTTAATAAAACTCTTAATAGAGTTAGAATAATATATTAATTTCCTAAAATGAAATAAATTATTAGAAGTATTATAAACTAATATAACCTTTATATAAAAACTAAGGCTTAATACTATAAACTATATAGAGAATTATAATCCTTACTAATTATAGAATAACTATAGGACTTTATTACTATAGATTTTATTATAAAATTACCCCTATTAGAGGATCTTATAACTAGAACTCTCTATAATAATATTCTTATTATTATAGATAGACTTATAAAATTTTCTTATTTTATACTTTATTAGGAATTAATAGATATAGAATAGTTTACCTATATCTTTTTATAAAATATTATTAGTATTTATAGACTTCCTATAGAAATTCTCTCTGATTAAAGACTCCTATTTACTTTAAAGTTTTAGTAATTATTAATAGACTATTTAGAATTAAACTATTAACTTACTATAGCTTTCTAACCTTAAACTAATAGTTAGATAGAATAAATAAACTAAATACTAGAATAATACTTTTAATACTATATTAATTATAAATAGAATAACTAGGTTAAGAAACTACTAATTATATAATTGAGTTATAATATAGCTATAAATAAAAGTATAAAGCTTACTCTAGTATATACTAACTTTAGGTTTAACCCTAATACCTATAGAATAAGCTAAGATAGATTAATTATCCCTAAAGCTATTCTTATATTAGAAAAATTAAAAAACTTATATAAAGAATTAAAAACTAAACTAGAATTTATATAAAACTAAATAAAAAAATACTATAATAGAAAAAGGATAAAGGGACTATCCTTCTAGGAGGGAGATATAGCTTACCTTATAATAAAAAACATTAAAATAAAAAGATAAAATAAGAAATTAAACTATAAATTTATTAAATTCTATAGAATTATAAAGAAAATCTTAGAAAATAACTATAAGTTAAACTTACTACTAAAAGTTAGACTTTACTTAGTTTTCTATATTATACTTCTTAAAATAGTAAGAAATACTATTTATGTAAAGTTTAGTAATAAATATAAAACTAAGGTTAAAGGACTAAAAGAATATATAGTAAAAGTAATCTTAGATACTTAAAAAGTAGATAATTAAACTAAGTATCTTATTAAATAGAAAGACTACTCTAAGAGTAATAATTAATAGGAACCTATAAAAAACCTTACCTATGTATAATACCTCCTAGAGAACTTTTACTAATAATACTAGAATTAAGTAAAGTAGAATAAGTGCTTAAATTAATAGTACTCTAATTAATTACCCTATAATCCTTTAATAATTAAACCTTAGAAAGAGCCTTAGAATAAGTAATAGTATCTTATTGCTCTACTGCTTCTAGTTTATTTAAATCTTTATAACCCTAATAAACTATCTTAGCTGCCTTTTTATAAAGATACTTTTTCTAATAATATAAGTATTATAGTTATAAGAAAGCTTTAAAGAGATTAGTCTTAGCTTACTCTTTTTACTTTTCTAATTAATCCTTCTCTTAGGAAATATAAGTAATTATAATGAATTAATACTATAAAAAACCATAGGCATAAGAAACCTATAAGCTTATAAAGATATACTACTAAAATTACAATTTATATATTTCTTCTCTATATAGAAATTATATTATAGCTTCCCCTTTATAATAATATAAGAATAGTAATTTACTTTAAAATAAGTAAAATAGTAAGGTATTTTGAAGCTGAACTTTTTAATAATATTAGTAATATTACTATAATAGATAAATAAAACTTTTAGGTGTAATAAGTTTTTAGAGATATAACCTAATATTATAGTTAGATAGGGGAATGAGAATAATTATAGGACTAAAAAACAATAGATACTTACCTCTTAGAAAAAAAAAAAGGTCTACTTAATAGGCCTTAAGGATAAGACTAATAGAGGGGAAACATTATATTATAACCTAGGTTAAAACTAGGCAGTTATAACTAGTAGAATTATTTTAGTACTTACTTTTTTCCTTCTTATTATAATATATAATATATATATATTAAATAGGCTCTATTTAATACAGTTTAATACTATGAATATATACATATTAAATAAGTACTATTTAATATAACTTAATACTATTTAACTACTTAATAATTATAGTATATATATATATTCACTTAGTATATTAGATAAGAGCCTTAAGTTCCTTAGCTATTAATACTATAATTAGATTTACCTCTACTTAGTTATATAATAACTTACTATTGTATATTATTAATATAATTTATATTACTTACTATAATATTCTAATCCACTTAATTATTAAACTATACACCTTAGACTTACTTTAGACCCCTAGGTTAAGCCTGACTATTATATATTTAGAGGTAGGATTTACTATTCTATATTTACTTCCTAAGATCTTTTTCCTAGACTAAATTCTCTCTCTTAAGGTTCTTTAATTAAGTCTTTAAAAGATTAATTCTATTTTAGTAAGCTTATAATAAGATTAATTATAGTATTATATAGCTTAGATTATAAGGTCTAGACTGGGATATTCTTCTATTAATATACTTAAATAATAACCTTATAGGGTAATATATAGAAGATAGTATAAGAGTTTCCTTCCTTAAATTTCTTACTATTATTAATAGTATTATATAGCTCCCTATAGGTCTTAAGCTAAGTAAGAATCTCCTTATCTATTATATTCCTTATAGACTAAGTATTTATCTTAAGGACCTTTTAGAGGGAATAAATCTATTATTCCTTATTACCCTTCTTAAAGTCTTTAAGAAGCTTTACCTTAATTTATTCCTAGGTACTATACTTAGTAGCCTTTAGGACCTTTATTCTAATATCTTTATAGATAAAATATAGTATTAGCTAAGCTTTCTTTTTATCTAAGTAGACTTATCCTTTAATATAGTTCTTAAATATCTTTAGGTAGCTAAAGATATTAGTCTCTTTAAAGATATAGTTAAATATATAGATTAAGATAAGAGCTTTAGGTTCTTTACTTATTTTCCCTTTCTCTATTAGGTCTAGAAGTATTAAGCCTATCTTATTAATCTTAGGGTTAGGTTTAGTTAGTATTAGGATTAGTAAATAGTCTTTAATTAAGAGTACTATAAGTACTAACTAAGATTTTATATATATATTAAATTAATTTAATTTTATAGGTATACCCTTTATAGATATTAAATAGGATACCTTTCTTTTCCTTCTTTTCCTTTTTACTCTAGTAGTAATAGTAAAATTATAATTATAGTCTTTAGAATTCTTACTTATTAGAGAGTAATTCTTTCCTCTAGATATAACCTTTAGTAGTTATATTAAAATAAAGTCTTAATTATACTATCTTTCTTAGGGGAATAATTATAT